>CM067329.1:114745000-114875000 GCA_034376525.1 Nicotiana benthamiana | reverse complement strand
GCCATTAATGTGAGTTCGCGGTTCATAGATTCTCTCCATGATACCCTCATTAAAGGTAGGAGGGATAATTTTGACTTGGAATCTGAGTTACCTAAGATTAAAGAGACTATTGAAAAAATTCAGTGAAACCAAATTCTTTCTCCTCCCGTGGCTGAAGCTTCTGAAAATATTGAAATTAACACGGGTATCCCCACTCCTTCAAGCTAAAATAAACCTGCTTTTATAAGCCAAGCTAGGCCCATTGCTGTTGACGTACCTGTTTCAGTTCCTTCATCTTCTTAGTGACAAGTTAAAGTTATTTGAAATTCTTTGTGTTGTTATTTTTTTTTAATTGGAAAATTGTGGTTAAAACCCTTCGTCTCATTTGAGGGTTTGTGTTGGAAGCTCAAGTCCCCAGACCTATTATGGGCAACATATATATAATTAAGTTAATACTTAGTCTAAGCTCTTTAATATTAAGAAGTTTCTCGTCAAACTTCCATTTTGTTTGTTCTTACCTTTATTTCTAAGGGCTTAAAGAATAATTAGAATTTTTATTCTTGAAAAAATGCTTCTGTTAACTTCATGAATATTTTAAAGTAAAAATGAATTTAATAAAAGAGGGCCTTTTTATATTTGACACTCAATGAAGAAGACGTCTCAACTTCACAATGGTCTTAACATACGATAAAATAAATAGAAATACACATATTTCCTTGAAATAACTTTGAGAAGTTTTTATTTGAACTTTGTCTAGTTTTGAATAACACATTACACGTATTTGAATTATATCTATAACTTTCTCGTAACTGTTCTTCTTGTAATAGATTTAAAAAAGAAAAATAAATACGAGGTTTTTATTGATAACCTGTTTCAGTAATAAACACGAGGTTTTTATTTACAACCTATTTAAGCACATTGCCTTTACCCTAACTATGGTAAGGTTTTTCTTTGGCCTTAGCTCGTGACTTTGCTCTACACTTGACTCATTCAATCCGTGAACTTTTTAGGCTTGATCTCTGATTGTTCCCCAATCTTTTTTGATTTCTTTATACATATGGCCGTGTATAGTATATAGTCCCCCAAGTGTTTGTGCGCTGAAGTATGAAGCCTCGAGCACTTGATTGTTCCTCTAATTTGGTTCTTTCCTTGGAAAGGAAAAACATATGGGAGTCGGAGGCACGATTATAGATGTGGACTGTTTAACCCATTTGAATTTCTACCAGAATAATTGAAACTCTAGGCTAGGAAATTAAATTTATTCCGCGTGCCTTGCAGGTTGTGACTCATTACTTAGTAGGGGTTAGTTTTTTGCCTATCATATAAAATTGATAGTAAAATTTTAATAATTCAAAAAAATGGATACCTGACCGCGGGTATTCCTTAGAAATAGTGCTTCTCTAGATGAACAACCTTCCAGTGTGAAGGTAGTATCTTGCCATATATTGTTTCCAGCTCGTATGCTCCTTTTCCTGCAATATCATGAATTCTATAGGGTCCTTCCCATGTCAGACTTAATTTTCCCATATTAGTTGACTTTGAAGATTGAAAAACCTTTTTGAGCATGAATTCCCCAAATTTGAAGAATTTGACGCGTGCTTTTCAGTTATAGTATCATTCTGTGACATGCTTCTGTGTTGCCATTCTTATTAGTGCAACTTCTCTTCTTCCTTAAAGTAAATCAAGATTTACACGCATTTCTTCGTCATTAGACTCTTTTGCCGCATGTGTGAAACTCATACTTGGCTCTCCTTTCTTAACTGGAATCCAAGCTTCAGCTCTATAAACCAATGAAAATGGTATTTCTCTTGTATTTGTTTTTTCTATTGTGCGGCATGCCCATAAAACACCAGGTAACAGTTCTAACCAATTACCTTTGGATTCCTCTAAATGCTTCTTTAAATTGTTGATAATGACTTTGTTTGTTGACTCAACTTGCACATTAACTAACCGGACAATAAGGTGTGGATGTAATACTTTTGACTTTCCAATTTTGAAAGAACTCTGTGATTTGAGTGCCTATAATTCGATGGCCATTATCACACACAATTACCTTTCGCACACCGAATCAGCATATGATATTCCGCCAAAGGTAATCTCTAACTTTCTTTTCTCGCACCTGTTTGAATGCTCCTGCCTCCACCAATTTAGTAAATAATTAGTGAGCACGAGCAAAAATTTTACGTATCCTTTTTCTTGTTGTAGTGGTCCTACGATATCCATTCCCCATTTCATAAATGGCCCGGTGCAATGGCAGGATATAGTAAGTCTGCAGGCCTATGCATATTATTGTCGTACCTTTGGCATTTATCTTATTTAGCCACGAAACTTTCCCCTTCTTCTTCTTCATTTTTGGGCCAATAATAAGCTGCCCTAATTAAGGTTCTTACCCATGACCTTCCTTATGCATGATTTCCACAATGCCCCTCGTGTATCTCTCTCATTATATATTCTGTTTGAGAAGGTCCGAGGAATTTTGCTAAGGTAGCGCCAAACATTTTTCGGTAAAGATTGCCTTGCTCTATGTAATACCGAGCAGCCTTTTTTTGAAGCGTGTGAGATTTTTTCTTATATTCAAGGATAGTACCACACTTCAAATAAGCAACAAACAATATCGTTCCTCCAATCCCAAGTTAAGTTATTAAAATTTGCCTCATTCTTATTGGGGAGAACTGAATGAAAAAATGAATAACTGAAGCATTTTCATTGCTTGCCATGTCTGCTGCAGATGCGAGATTAGCTAGGGCGTCTACTTCAATATTTTCATCCCTTAATATTTGTGTCACTTTCCAGGTTGGAAATTGCCTTACCAAATCCTATGCCTTTTCTATGTACTGTTGCATCCTTGCTTCCTTGGCCGTGTAAGTCCCCAGCATTTAATTAACTACGAGCTTAGAATCACTTTTGAGTATAATCTGATTTATGCAAAATTTTCAGACCAGTTCTAAACCTGCAATTACAGCCTCATACTCTGCCTCATTGTTAGTTATTGAATGACATTTAATGGCTTGTCTAATAGCTTCACCCGTAGGTGGTACCAAAACAATCCCTATACCTGCACACTTTATGTTAGATGAACCATTAGCAAATAAGGTCCAAGTTCCTGGGTTAGCTCCATTCAACACCTGCAACTCTTTTTCTTCTTCTAATTGCATCCCTTGGCTAAAATCAGCCACGAAATCAGCAAACACATGAGATTTTATTGCTGTTCTAGGGTGGTATATGATATCATATTCACTTAATTCTATAGACCACTTAATTAACCATCCTAATTACTCATGCTTATGTAATATATTGTGTAATGGATAAGCAGTTACTATGACAGTAGGATGACATTGAAAATAAGGTCTTAATTTTCTTGATGCCATGATTAATGCAAGTACAAGCTTTTCTACTTGAGGATACTGCTTCTCCGCATCTAATAAATATTTACTGACATAATAGATCGAAGATTGTTTACCTTGGTCCTCACAGACTAAAACAAAACTTATCGCTACTTCTGAAATAGCAAGGTAGATGAGCAATCTTTGGTTTTGCGAACAATGGTGTATTTGATAAGTATGTCTTCAAATTTTTGAGTGCCTGCTAAAATTCCTCATTCCATTCAAAATGATATTTCTTTTTAAGAGCTCAAAAGAATTTAAAGCTCTTTTCTGATGGTTTAGAAATGAATCTTTCCAAGGCTGCAATTCTTCCTGCCAATCTCTACACTTCTTTTTTACTTGAAATCACATCAGAGATTTCTTAAATGGCCTTAATCTGTGCGAGATTAACTTCAATACCACTGTTAGAAACAATAAAACGCAAAAGCTTACATAATGCAACACCAAATGCACATTTTTTCGGATTTAATTTCATATTAAATTTGCACATAATGTGAAACGTATATGAAAAGTGTGATATATGATCTCTTGAATACTGAGTTTTAACGAGTATATCGTATATATAAATCTTCACGGTTTTTCCCAAATGTTCTTGAAACATTTTATCACTAGCCTTTGATATGTTGCACCAGCATTTTTTGAGACCAAAATGCATTACTTTATAATAGTAAGTCCCCCTATCTACCTGATCTATTTGATCTGATTATAACTTAAATACGCATCTAAAAAACTCAATTGTTCATGTCCTGAAGTAACATCAATTAGTTGATCTATATGTGGTAGTGGAAAAGAATATTTAGGACAAGCTTTGTTAAGATAAAACCAATCTTTAGTAATTTTTGAACCTCTTCTTGATTCACCGGATTTTTGATAGTTCCTTGCTTTCTCTTCTTTTTTCTTGACAGCAGGGTACGAGGGATCTTTATTTAACTTGTGAGTCATTATCTTCGGTGGTATTCCTGTCATATCCAAGTGGGACCAGGAAAAACTATCCACGTTAATTTTCAATAATTCAATCAACTTGCCTTTCATGTGTTGGCTTAGACTGGTCCCTGCGTAGACTTTCTTTTTTAGGCCATTGTGCAAATAAAACTATAGCCTCTAGTTCTTCAATTGTTGTTTTTATATTCTCACTTTCCTTTAGTTCTTGAATGACATCATGCCTTGAGTCCACATCTATTCTCCCTTGTTAAAGTGAGGTTTTGTATCATGATATCCCTAAATGGATTTTGTAACTTCTATTTTTCTTTGTCTCTAGTACTTGAATCACCTACGGAATTAATCCTCCTGGATGTCTGTTGATCTCCACGAATTTGAAATATTACCCATGCTGATGGAAATTTGATAACTTGATGTAAGGTTGATGGGACGACATCCATCTCGTGATTGTTAGAAACACGTTCTCAATGCAATATACTAAACGTGTACTCTTTTGTAGGTTTTGATGAATGACAAACGAAGCAAAAATTGATATATGACGGAATTCAAGTACAAGCGCACAATGGTTGCGAATAAGATTGAAGTTCAAGATATAGCTTTTAATTGTTATTGAGTTGTTCTAAAACTGTAATCTCGATCCTATAACTTGACTCATAGTATGGCCTCTCTCATAAAACTATTTTCCAAAATCATGCATATTTAATTCTGTGTCAAAAAGATTTTAAATCATGCATATTTACATTAGACAAAATGTTTTCTAAACATGCCTCAAAAATTTGGGCTAAAATAATCGATTATGTACTTATGATAATCGATTGTTTCTGAGCCAAGACTGCATGACAATCGATTATGAATTAATGGTAATCGATTGTGAGTAAGACAGTGAACATCAGGTTTTTCCAAATCTGCATGATAATCGATTGTGAACAAATGACAATCGATTGTTGTTGAGGTAAAGTTTTTCAATACTCAAAATAATCGATTATGAACTAATGGTGATCGATTGTGTTGAGTTGATGTCTTCCAGTGATTTTAAATTTAATTAAGTAATCAATTATGTCTTTAGATAATCGATTATCACTGAGACAGTAAGTTTTATGATTTTCAGAAAATAATAAGTAATCGATTGTTGCAAAGGACAATCGATTGTTGAAGCTGTCCGTTGTCAAATAATTTTCAAATACCATAAGGTAATCGATTATTGATTCTAGATAATCGATGTTCTGCTTAAAATCCGGAAATGATTTTTAGAATGTTGCTGAAGTAATCGATTATTGATTTTATATAATCGATGTTTTGCTTAAAATCTGGAAATGATTTTTAGAACGTTGCTGAAGTAATCGATTATTGATTTTATATAATCGATGTTTTGCTTAAAATCCGGAAATGATTTTTAGAACGTTGCTAAAGTAATCGATTATGAACTTAGTGTAATGGATTATCTGATTTTGAATATTGCCAGTAATCGATTATAGATTATGTATAATCGATTGTGAAGCGTCAAATCTGGGATTGATTTTTAAACTGACTGGCAGATAATCGATTGTTTGGTCTTAATAATCGATTATCACTGAGTAATTTCAGCAACTCTTAATTGGCAATTAGACAACGGTTGAACCAACTTTTTCAACTATAAATACAGCTTCATTTCAGTGTTTTAAACACAACAACATACACAAACTGATCATTACATTGCTATAAGCTTTCATTCAATTGTTCTTCATTTTCTACTCATTTCATAAAGCTTTTGAGAGCCATATTATTGCTTAAAGTTGTTGTGACATATTCTTTTACTCATATCTACTCAATAAGGAGTACTTTAGTTAAGTGAGTGTCCAAGTATTTGATATACTTGTAAGAGAATTGCGATTCTCTTGTTTCAAGGAACTTGCGTTTCCTTGGGTGAAGTCTTTGAGATTGCGATCTCCGAGCAACTGTTTGAGGCTTGTGTCCTCAAGTGTGTAACGGTTTGTTGAGCACCCTTAAGCTTAACAAGATAGTGAAAAATCTCGAGAGAGTCTCTCGGGGACTGGACTAACCACGTTGGTGGCCAACCAGTATACATCTTTGTGTAAGTTTATTTTTCTGCATTTATTTTACTTCCTGCAAAGTTTAAATTCCGCAAGAAAACGCTAAATTCTATTAATACGCTATTCACCCCCCCCCTCTAGCGTAAATCGTAGTTTCTAACAATTGGTATCAGAGCCCAACTCTCTGAAAACTTAACCGTTTGAGAGAACCATCCATGGCTTCTACTCTTGACTCTTTTGCAGGAATTGAAGAAGGACAATGCTCTACACGACCTCCTCTATTCAACGGCACAAACTACTTATACTGGAAGGAGAGGATGCAAATCTTTGTGCAATCAAATAGCTTTCATTTGTGGAAAGTATTCACCAATGGAAACCAAATCCCAACCAAGAAGGTGGAAGACGAATGGGTTCCAAAGACTGAAGAGGAATATACCGCGGAGGATATTCGTAAGGTTCAAAATAATGCCAAAGCTATAAATTTATTATATTGTGCTGTTAATGCTAACGACTACAGGAAGATATCATGTTGCAAAACACCAAAAGAAATGTGGGATAAGCTTGAAGTGACATACGAAGGAACCGACCAGGTACGAGAAGCTAAAATTGATTTCTTAACTCACTCTTATGAACTATTCCACATGAAGGAAGGAGAGAAAGTAGACGAAATGTTTGAGCGATTCTCAATGATCGTGAATGACCTACACGCCCTCAAAAAGATGTTTACGGATAGAGAACTTGTCCGGAAGATCCTCAGAAGTCTCACTCCGGCATGGCGATCAAAGGCCGATGCAATCCAAGAATCCATTGGCATCACAAATGTCACAATTGACGCATTAAGAGGTAATCTCAAAACCTATGAATCAACTATACTTAACCCGTTTGTTGATGATCAAAGAAGGCAAAGGATTGCTCTAAAGGCTAGCCAACCACAAATTGATGAGGAAGGTGACAACGAGTTTGGACTCGTTATCAAAAGGTTTCAAAAATTCATGCGCAAAGAGTATGAACGCAAGAACAAAAAGCAAGGCGATCAACTAAAATGCTATGAATGCGGAGAAACCGGGCACATAAAATCAAATTGCCCTAACATCAAAAAGGAGAAGAAACCCTTCAAAAAGCAATGTGCATACATCTCTTGGGGAGGAGATTCCGGAGATGAAGCAAGCGAAGAAGAAGACGATGAAGCAGCAAATTTATGTCTCATGACTCAAGAAGACGGCGAAGACGAGGTAAGTCAAATCTCTTCTCAAAATTTCTTTACTCTTGATGAAATGACAAATGCTTTTGATGAACTATATGCTGAATTTATCAAAGCTTCAAAAACTGTCAAACGTGTTAAAGAAAGCGCTTCTCTAAAAGAAAAAGATTTTCAAACACAGCTTTCATTAAAAGAAAAAGAATTAGAAAAACTGGTTTTCGAAAATGAGAAGCTAAAAGAGGAAAACAAGTTTTATGGAAAAAGAAGTGCTGATAAACCTGAAGGTTCTACTAGAAACTGTTCTTCTTGTGTGCTTCTTAAGAATGAAGTAGCTAGACTTAAAGGCACATTAGATAAGTTTAATTCTTCGCATAAAAACTTGAATGATGTGCTTGTTAATCTAAAATCAACTAAACATGGAATAGGATTCAAGAATGAAGAAAAGGTTGGTGCTAAACCACAACAACCTAGAGCTCAACCTAGGACTAATAACCAAAATGCTTATCCTAGAAGTAGAAATCCTAGAAATAACTTGCATGTTAGACCAAATAGTGAAAATACTAGAAGACCTAGAAATGATGCATATTTTAGGCCAAACCTTGAACAATTTGCATATTTTAGACAAACTTGTGAACCTCCTAGAGCTCATAATAGGAGAAACAATGGTGTTCAAAGTAGAGTAAGCAACCTTCATTCATCTAGTTACTATGTACCTAGAAAAATGCATAATCCCAACGTGACTTGTCATTATTGTAGACGTATTGGTCATATTGCTCCCGCTTGCTTTACTCGTCATAGACATATAAATCAATTGCATCATTATAACATGCCTAACCCTCAAGGACCCAAGATGGCATGGGTACCTAAAGAACATTAATTTGTTTTGTAGGTGTGCTTGAAGGGATCAAGTGTACTATGGTACCTTGATAGTGGATGCTCCAAACACATGACGGGAGATGAATCCAAATTCCTTCAACTAGGGCACAAAGAAGGAGGAAGTGTCACATTTGGTGATAACAATAAAGGAAAAATCATCGGCATTGGTTCGGTCGGTAAGGACGAAAACTCCTCTATTAAACATATACTACTTGTGAAAGGTTTGAAGCATAATCTCTTGAGCATAAGCCAATTATGTGACAACGGTAATCTTGCTCTATTTAATTCGGATGAATGTCTTGTATTTAGACGTAGTGATTTCAAGATCATACTTCGTGGTTTTAGAATTGATAATATCTATATGGTTGATCTTGCAAACTCCTCAGCCGAATATGTTGATTGTTTAGTAAGCAAAGAGGATAACTCTTGGCTATGGCATCGTAGAGTAGCACACATGAACATGCATCTTTTGAACAAGCTTCTTTCTCAAAATTTAGTAGTTGGTCTTCCCAGTTTAAAGTTTGAAAATGATTCTATTTGCGATTCTTGTCAAAAAGGGAAGCAAACCAAAGCATCTTTTAAATCCAAGAATATTGTTTCAACGTCTAGACCTTTGCAATTACTTCACATGGATTTATTTGGTCCCTCTCGTATAGAAAGTCTTGGTAAAAATAAATATGTTTTTGTAATTGTTGATGACTTTTCTAGATTTACTTGGACTCTATTTCTTGCAAATAAAAGTGATGCTTTTCAAAATTTCAAGTATTTCCTTAAGCGTGTTCAAAACGAAAAGGAATCGACCGTCACTTCGATTAGAAGTGATCATGGGGGAGAGTTTGATCACAATCTCTTTGCGGATTTTTGTGACGAACTCGGAATCGAACACACCTTTTCCGCTCCACGGACACCACAACAAAATGGGGTGGTGGAAAGGAAAAATAGGTGTCTCGAAGAGATGGCTAGAACCATGCTCGACGAAGCTAAGATTCCCAAATACTTTTGGGCGGACGCCGTGAGTACCGCTTGCTATGTTTTAAATAGAGTAGCAATTCGGCCGGTACTCATGAAAACCCCATATGAACTTTATAAGGGTAGAAAACCCAACATTTCTCATTTACGTGTTTTTGGTTGTAAATGTTTTGTTCATAATAATGGCAAGGACCAATTGGGTAAGTTTGATGCTAAATCGGATGAAGGTATTTTCAATGGTTATTCCTCACGCAGCAAAGCATATAGGATCTTTAACAAAAGAACCCAAATTGTGGAGGAATCCCCTCATGTTGTATTTTCCGAAGATAATACTCGCTTGGCGAGAAAGGAATCCGGTTTTGATCTTGCAGGTATCTTGGATAGCTTGAAAGATAAAATCCAAGAAGAACCTTCAAAGGAAAACAAAAATGAAATTGGGGAACAACCAACGGAAGAAGCGCCACAATTAGAAAAAGGAATAAATACGCCTAACGAGTGGAGAACGATCAAGGATCATCCTCTCGAACAGGTAATTGGCGATGTTGGAGAAAAGGTAAGTACCCGAAACTCTCTTAAGAACACTCTAGGACACAATTCTTAAGAGTTCACGGCATTACTTGTTAACACTAGTGTAATTTATTAATTTCGCTATAAATTACTAACTTGAGCGTCGGAGACGTTTAAATCTATGTTGCAGGTACCACCCCAAAGGTAGGGGGAATTATGAAGTTTTAGCACAAAATAATCGACTATTTCAAGCCACTAATCGATTATTTTCTGTGTAGTACATCGATTATCAGTATCAATAATCGATTGTTTATGACTGATTATTACTATTATGCATCTGTGTTTAATTTTTTTTTACTTCCTAAATTGCATAATCGATTTCCACCTCAGTCATTCAGCAATGCTTTCTACAACAATCGATTATTTTTTCATACAATCGATTATTTGACAAATTCTGATATTCTCCAAGTTCACTGTATCAAATTAGTTCCCTAAATAATCGATTACCAAGAATTGACAATCGATTACTTCATATTAATTTTTTGTTACCGTTTGGCTCCTCAATCGATTCCTGTCAGGTCTTAAATGCTCCATAATCGATTACCAAAATTTAACAATCGATTATTTCATTCAAATTTTTTTTACCGTTTGACTCAAGAATCGATTTGTCAGATTCAAAATCTCAATCAAACAGTAAATACAATCGATTATTTCAGTTCAATAATCGATTATCTAACGGTCAGTAATTTTAATTCTTACCGTTTTCTGACTGCTCCTAAACCAAAATCTCAGCAAATGTCTCCATTCAATGCTTGATAATCCTTTCCTCTATAAATAGGCATCATAAGAGCTCACATTCACCCACTCAAGCACTATCTCTAGTATTCAAAAGCTAAATCTCTTCTATTTTCTTTGCCAAATTCCAGCAGTCTTTCTCCTAATATGTCTGGACGATCTTCAAAACGTTCCCAATCCAAACATGGCGCATCAGCCTCAACCGCCCCTCCTCCTTTAAATTTTCCATACCAAGACGGTTCCGTCTTGTTCTTTGAAACTGAAAATGAACTCACAAGGTTCCTATCAAAATTTGAGAAACGCACCATTCTTTCTCCTCGGTTCTCAAATAGTAAACTCCTTGAGCCTTTCACCCCTGCCGCAAATATGTTAAAGGAGTGTCAACTATATGACTTCTTGCTTCTCACTCATCCTCACATAAACACAACTCTCGTTCAAGCTTTTTACTCGAACCTCCATAAAGATGAAGATGGCGAACTTGTCACCTCCATTAATGGGGTTCAAATTCTTCTCTTTGAAGAGAATCTCCACACCATTGCCCGCCTTCCAAATGAAGGTGAAGACCTTTACCGGTATATTGATAAGGCCGGGGCTCTCTTTGATGAAACCATCCTTCTCCACCAAGCCGGTATAACCTCCTATGATCCATCTATCTCTACCCGTCGTCCTACCATAACGGGAATGGATCCTAACTACCGGTTGATTCTTTACTTCATCACCCGAGTCCTCAAGCCTAGACGGCACAATCACACCACCATCTCCCAGGAGGATACCAAACTTCTGCATGCCATTGTCACCGGAGCCAAAATAAATTGGTGTCGGCTCATCAAAATTCATATGCTTGATGCCATCGGTGATGACATGCCTCTTCCTTATGCCCTCCTCATTATGAACTTCCTTGAAGCATCCGGATTTGTCACGGAAAATGGTCCTCTCAAAAGGAGTACCAAAATTTGGGAAATCTCGGAGTCTTCTTTCCATCATGATGGTGATCATGCTCCAGCTCCTTCTTCAAGTCGTTCACCCCGTCGTGCTCGTTCGTCCCAAGAGCCTACTCTCCAAACCATATCCGACCAGCTTTCTCAACTCACTCATGAGATCCATGGATACTTTGATCATGTCAATTATCCATATGCAGCTCTCGTTCCTTTTGAAGCAGCGCCGGATAACGAGGCGGACAACGACGGAAATGAATAAATTTTTTTTTGTGTTTTGTGTGGTTTTTGCTGTTGTTCTCTTTGGTTCCCATTGATGTACCCTCTTTCTTTCCAATAAATAAACCTTGTTTATTTCATCTTTTTGCATCTTTCCTTACTATTTTTTTTGCTAATGGCAAAAGGGGGAAGAAAACGGGATATCGAGTATGCACCACCTCTTAATTCATTGATTGCTTATAAGCTAAAATTGAGGGGGAACAAGAACAAAATTGCATAATTGTTACTTGTCTTGAATTGTCAATATCTTTTGCCTAAATTGCATATCCCGCTTAATGTTTGCCATTATCAAAAAGGGGGAAATTGTTAGAAACACGTTCTCAATGCAATATACTAAACGTGTACTCTTTTGTAGGTTTTGATGAATGACAAACGAAGCAAAAATTGATATATGACGGAATTCAAGTACAAGCGCACAATGGTTGCGAATAAGATTGAAGTTCAAGATATAGCTTTTAATTGTTATTGAGTTGTTCTAAAACTGTAATCTCGATCCTATAACTTGACTCATAGTATGGCCTCTCTCATAAAACTATTTTCCAAAATCATGCATATTTAATTCTGTGTCAAAAAGATTTTAAATCATGCATATTTACATTAGACAAAATGTTTTCTAAACATGCCTCAAAAATTTGGGCTAAAATAATCGATTATGTACTTATGATAATCGATTGTTTCTGAGCCAAGACTGCATGACAATCGATTATGAATTAATGGTAATCGATTGTGAGTAAGACAGTGAACATCAGGTTTTTCCAAATCTGCATGATAATCGATTGTGAACAAATGACAATCGATTGTTGTTGAGGTAAAGTTTTTCAATACTCAAAATAATCGATTATGAACTAATGGTGATCGATTGTGTTGAGTTGATGTCTTCCAGTGATTTTAAATTTAATTAAGTAATCAATTATGTCTTTAGATAATCGATTATCACTGAGACAGTAAGTTTTATGATTTTCAGAAAATAATAAGTAATCGATTGTTGCAAAGGACAATCGATTGTTGAAGCTGTCCGTTGTCAAATAATTTTCAAATACCATAAGGTAATCGATTATTGATTCTAGATAATCGATGTTCTGCTTAAAATCCGGAAATGATTTTTAGAACGTTGCTGAAGTAATCGATTATTGATTTTATATAATCGATGTTTTGCTTAAAATCTGGAAATGATTTTTAGAACGTTGCTGAAGTAATCGATTATTGATTTTATATAATCGATGTTTTGCTTAAAATCCGGAAATGATTTTTAGAACGTTGCTAAAGTAATCGATTATGAACTTAGTGTAATCGATTATCTGATTTTGAATATTGCCAGTAATCGATTATAGATTATGTATAATCGATTGTGAAGCGTTAAATCTGGGATTGATTTTTAAACTGACTGGCAGATAATCGATTGTTTGGTCTTAATAATCGATTATCACTGAGTAATTTCAGCAACTCTTAATTGGCAATTAGACAACGGTTGAACCAACTTTTTCAACTATAAATACAGCTTCATTTCAGTGTTTTAAACACAACAACATACACAAACTGATCATTACATTGCTATAAGCTTTCATTCAATTGTTCTTCATTTCTACTCATTTCATAAAGCTTTTGAGAGCCATATTATTGCTTAAAGTTGTTGTGATCTTGAACATATTCTTTTACTCATATCTACTCAACAAGGAGTACTTTAGTTAAGTGAGTGTCCAAGTATTTGATATACTTGTAAGAGAATTGCGATTCTCTTGTTTCAAGGAACTTGCGTTTCCTTGGGTGAAGTCTTTGAGATTGCGATCTCCGAGCAACTGTTTGAGGCTTGTGTCCTCAAGTGTGTAACGGTTTGTTGAGCACCCTTAAGCTTAACAAGATAGTGAAAAATCTCGAGAGAGTCTCTCGGGGACTGGACTAACCACGTTGGTGGCCAACCAATATACATCTTTGTGTAAGTTTATTTTTCTGCATTTATTTTACTTCCTGCAAAGTTTAAATTCCGCAAGAAAACGCTAAATTCTATTAATACGCTATTCACCCCCCCTCTAGCGTAAAGCGTAGTTTCTAACAATTGGTATCAGAGCCCAACTCTCTGAAAACTTAACCGTTTGAGAGAACCATCCATGGCTTCTACTCTTGACTCTTTTGCAGGAATTGAAGAAGGACAATGCTCTACACGACCTCCTCTATTCAACGGCACAAACTACTCATACTGGAAGGAGAGGATGCAAATCTTTGTGCAATCAAATAGCTTTCATTTGTGGAAAGTATTCACCAATGGAAACCAAATCCCAACCAAGAAGGTGGAAGACGAATGGGTTCCAAAGACCGAAGAGGAATATACTGCGGAGGATATTCGTAAGGTTCAAAATAATGCCAAAGCTATAAATTTATTATATTGTGCTGTTAATGCTAACGACTACAGGAAGGTATCATGTTGCAAAACACCAAAAGAAATGTGGGATAAGCGTGAAGTGACATACGAAGGAACCGACCAGGTACGAGAAGCTAAAATTGATTTCTTAACTCACTCTTATGAACTATTCCACATGAAGGAAGGAGAGAAAGTAGACGAAATGTTTGAGCGATTCTCAATGATCGTGAATGACCTACACGCCCTCAAAAAGACGTTTACGGATAGAGAACTTGTCCGGAAGATCCTCAGAAGTCTCGCTCCGGCATGGCGATCAAAGGCCGATGCAATCCAAGAATCCATTGGCATCACAAATGTCACAATTGACGCATTAAGAGGTAATCTCAAAACCTATGAATCAACTATACTTAACCCGTTTGTTGATGATCAAAGAAGGCAAAGGATTGCTCTAAAGGCTAGCCAACCACAAATTGATGAGGAAGGTGACAACGAGTTTGGACTCGTTATCAAAAGGTTTCAAAAATTCATGCGCAAAGAGTATGAACGCAAGAACAAAAAGCAAGGCGATCAACTAAAATGCTATGAATGATCAACTTTACTTTGTCAAAATTTAAAAATTCATCACAAATGCTTACCTTTCTCCCTGAATAACTCGGTGAGATACCCCTGTTTTTATAAATGATCAACTTTACTTTGTCAAAATCTATAGTCAGCGGTTTTATGCTTTTGATCATTATGAAATTCACACCAATGATCAGTCGTTTTATGCTTTTGATTATTATGAAATTCACACTAGTGATCAGGGTTGCGCCGGTTTGGATTCGATCTCATCTCTTCTAGCATCGTACCTTGTCACCCATGCTTCTCAAAATAGCTACGAGTTCGGAAGTGCTTATATTGAAATTATAACTGTCGAACCTTGCATTTAAGTTTCTATCATCATCTCAAGACTCACGTGTGTTTCGATCATTCGCTAATCTTGATGATGAGCCTGAATCTCTATTTCTAGATCTGTGGTCGTATATCTGATAATCCTTTTTTATGAGCGAGTCTTTTTCCGTAGGTCCTATGTATGGTTTGTACCAATATTACCGGACCTTATTTTTGTTTCCACCCGTCTCAAACTTATCCTTACTTCTTTTTGATACCGTGAAATAATGTCTTCTTTGATCCTAAACTTCGTGATATACATGTTATAAACGTCATTCCATGTTGTGGCTGGGAATTCACGAAGACTTTCCTTGAGTCGCCTTGTTGCCTCAGAGCTCCTTCCATTCAAATTACTAGTGAAAGCTATAGCTGCCCAATGATTAGTTACACACAGTAATGCCATTCTTTCACGTTGGAATATGTCACGAATTCTTTAAGAAATTCTAAGTCCCCTTGTTTAATTTTGAGAATATCTTCCATTCTTCTTTCAACCTTTTGAGCTCCCGAGTATGCTTGATGAAAGAATCTGCAAGCTCAGCAAAAGAATTTATAGAAATTGTGGGTGAAATAGAAATACCATGTTAATGCACCCATAGTGAGTGTTTCACCGAATTTCTAGATCAATACTAATTCAATCTCTTGTTTGGTCAAGTCATTTCCTTTGACGCATGTTGTGAATGCAGTCACGTGGTCTCATGGATCAGTTTCCATCGTATTTAGGAATATCAGGCATTTTTAATTTCCTTGGAATAGGGAGGGGAGTAGCACTTGGCTTTCATGTTCGTTGCAAATATTTATCCATATCTATCTCTTTCATTACGGCGGTACCTCAGGTATTTGCTCTATGCGGTCACTTTGATCCTTGAGTTGTTTCTGCAATGTTAGTACTAAATTTTGTAAATCCAAATTGACTAAATTACCTGGTACTCCTTCTTGTGACTCACTCGGAGTTCCACCACTTCTTGAATTAACAAGCCTACAACGAGGATTCTCTAGAGTGTTGTTATTTGGAGTGGGTGAGAGTGGTGTAGCAGGTAACTTACTAGCAAATTCTTCAAGAGCATTCTTGACCGTGCAGCAATTAGCTTATTCAAAGCTTCATCAATAGCTTCAACATTTTAAAATTTTGCATTTCCATATGCATGACATCCATTAGGAGTGCCTTCTCGAGACCATCGAGGAGATCTTTGCGGAGAAGGGACTAGGGTGTGATTATCATGTATATTTTCCTAATGTAGTTGGTTTCCTCATTTCTTTGGATGTTGTCATTATTATTCGACATAGTTGATGCAACAAGGAATATTAAGCTAAATAGATTATCGAATTTTCGGTAACAGAACAAATTTGTTTAATAAAAAAGTAGGACTTTGGTCAAAGTTTTAATTTAGAAGAACTCGGGTTACTTATAATCAAAGAATGTATAAAAGAAAGTAATTTGACTAGAAATAAGATAATAAGCAAAGTAAAGTAGACCAATATATTCAGATAGTGTTTCGTATCCTACAAATGATTCATCTCCTCCTTTTTATAGTTATTTCTAAGATATATGTTTTGTCTCTGTCATAATTGAGTTATTATGGACAATTAAAAGCATTAAATACTGCGTTACACAATCATTATAATATAATGCATATTCTCTAACGTTTTCAATATTTAGTGCTCATTGAATATTATATTTGTTCTTCCTATTCCTATCGGGTTCATTCTACTTAATTTCTTGGATTTAAATAGAAAAGAGTGTCGAGTCTACTCGTGCCTCTGCTCGTGCCTCTACTTGTGCCAGTGCTCGTATCTATTGCAACTTGTGCCTTTTGTTGATCATTATCCTTTGACCGATCTTCATGTCATGATGTGTCATCCTTAAACACTTTGATACGGGTAAACTTAACTTTTCTCAATACAATACTCGGATCAAATCCTCCGTTAACTGTAATTGATGGTTATTTCAGAAGAACATGGGGAGGTTTAGGGATAGATAAAATTGCACAAATAAACAGAGGTGTGTCCCTTATTAGATTTCACATTGTTGAAAGTATAGCTCACGTCATTGAAGACAGAGTCCAGATGTTTGATAAAAAGCCTATTGTAGTGAAGCCTTGGGAACCCAATGTGGATGTAAGTAAGGAAAACGTACATAAAATACCAGTGTGGATAAGGCTGAAAGACTTTAATATCAAGTATTGGGGGAACAATACCTTAACAAAAATAGGTGGAATGATTGGGAAGACACAAAAAGCAAGTATAGCTACTACAAACAAGGTGAGATTAGCATTTGCCAGAGGTCTCGTGGAAGTATCTATAAATCAACAACACCCTAAGTAGGTTATGTTTGAGAATGAGGTGGAGAGAATAGTAAAGAAAGAGGTGTATTGTAAATAGAGGCCAATATTATGTCCACATTGTAAAAACTTTGGGTATGAGTTACAAGATTGCAGGAAACAACATAGAGAAAAAACAAAACTAAAGAAAAAGTGTAAGAGAAAGAAACAGAAGGTCCTATATAGAATAAGGAGAACAAAAGTGATGAAAACAAAGCAAAAGGAAAAATGGTAGAGAAACAACAGAAGAACCCCAAGGATATAGCAGCAAGCAATGCATTTGAGGCGCTCAACAAAGGTTGAGACATAGAGGAAATGAGGTAGAAGAAAGCTAGTTCTTCTAACCCTAAGGGAGAACTAGTAGGCAAGGGGCCAGGACATTGGAGGGGTGGGGAAAAACCCTTGCCTAATGGATAAGTTAGGCTTTTGGAATGTAAGAAGAATAAATAGACTAGATAAACAAAGAGAAGTACATCTATTTATGCACAATAGTGTAGCTAGTCTAGCTGGTCTCCTAGAAACAAAGATTAAGAGATCTAAAGCTCATAGAGCTTCTCATAATCTTTGTGAGGGGTGGTCCTTTACAACAAATTTGGCTCAGCATCCTAAAGGAAGGATTTAATTACTGTGGAAACCAAACATTTTTTAGGTAGATATTCAAAAAACTACTGATCAGTTGATTCATAGTACAATCAAGCATAAAGGAACAAGAGAGAAGATAAATGTAATCATGATATATGCTTACAGTGATATAGCTTTAAGGAGAAGTCTGTGGAAGGATATAGAAGAAATATACAAGTGTAATAAGGGTCCATGGTCATTGATGGGGGGTTTCAATAATGTGCTAAATACTGATGAAAGGATAAGAAGCAAAGTAACAGTGTCTGAAAAAAAGGAGTTCAGACAATGTATTGATATATGCTGTCTCCAAGAACTCAAATCTACTTGTCATTCTACAATTGGAATAACAAACAGAGTGGAGAAGATAGAGTAATGAGCAAAATTGATAGAGTAGTGGTAAATTTTTAACGAGTAACAGTGCTACCTACCTCAACTGTTCAATATATGACCAACGGATTGTACGATCATCGCCCAACTATCATTAGTTGTGATAACAGGAAGCAGATGGGGAATACGAATTTGTAATAGTTCAACATGTGGAGTATGGATCTTGATTTCAAAGATAAAGTAGCTGAAAGCTGGAGCAATGAAATTAATGGAACAAAAATGTACCAAATAGTTGGGAAGCTTAATAGATTAAAGTGAGTATAAGCAACTAAATAGAAAATAATTCAGCAACATAGAAGGAAAAGAAGAACAAACTAAGAAGGAATTGGAGGAATGTCAGTAACACAAACAACAAAATCCCCTAAACAAAGGTCTTATTCAAAGAGAGTAGCAACTGGCAAGCAGATATAGGAGATGCAAAGAATCAAATGACTAGTTCCGGAGGCAGAAAAGTAAAGTACAATGGCTGAAAGAAAGTGACAAAAACAACAAGTACTTCCACAACTACATGAAGGCCAGAAGAAATGTTAACATGATCTATCTATCAACAATTCTAAGGGCATCAGGATGATAAATATGGAAGAGATAGCGGGAGTTTTGTGGAATTCTATTCAAACATGCTAGGATCTACTACAGACAAGAGAGAACATGTTTATAGTCCGTTGGTAAGGGAAAGCAAGATAGTAACAGAGGGGCAAAGACAATTTCTGACAGAATAATTCATAGAAAAAAAGTCAGACAATTTCTATGGCAAATAGATAGTGAGAAAGCTCCTTGACCAGATGGGTATGGGAGTAAATTTTTTAAATACTGCTAGGAAATAACAGGTAAAGCTTTGAAGGAGGCAGCGCTGGAATTTTTTGAATCATGAAAATTCCAGAAAACAATGAACAGAACAGTCATCACTGTAATTAATAGAAGTAATCATGCAAAGACAGAAGAGGATTTGAGGCCTATTGCATGTTGTAATACAATTAATAAGGTCATTTCCAAAATGCTATGCAACATATTGAAGACTATTCTACCATACATAATTTCGGAAAATCAAAGTGCTTTTGTAACTGGGAGAACAATCATGCAGAACATTTTAATATGTCAACAGTTGGTTAGACTGTACAAGAGAAAGAAAGTAACAAAAGTTGCCTGATTAAAGTAGATCCCAAGAAGTCTTATGATTCAATTGAGCGAGAGTTTAAGAAAGAAATGCTACACGCGTTAAATTTTCCTATGAAATTCATTA
This sequence comes from Nicotiana benthamiana, assembly GCA_034376525.1. Lineage (NCBI taxonomy): Eukaryota > Viridiplantae > Streptophyta > Magnoliopsida > Solanales > Solanaceae > Nicotiana > Nicotiana benthamiana. The sequence goes on along the minus strand of CM067329.1, from coordinate 114,855,255 downwards.
GGTGGATCATATAATGCATTTCAACACCACAATATACAGTGGTAATCAACGCAGGATTCTACAGAATTATAAGAGGGAAGAGGGGTCTGAGACAAGGAGATCCAATATCCCCTCTACTCTTTGAAATATGTATGGAGTACTTCTCAAGGATAATGAACCATGTAACACAGATCAAGGGGTATATATTCCACATCAAATGTAAAAGCTTTCAATTGAATCACTTATGCTTTAGAGATGATATTCTTCTCTTCTGCATAAGGGAAATTCAATCAGTGATGCTATTACTGAGAGGATTACAAACATTCACTAACTCTTCTGGGCTAACAACAAATGCAGGGAAGTCAAAAAATATTTGAAGTGAATGAGGAAGCAAAATAAATTGAGGACTTATGTGAAATGACAGGTAGTAAAGGTAGACTCCCATTCAAATACATAGGAGTCACAATTTCCTCAAAGAAGATCTCAAAAGCGGATTTTCAGGTACTAGTTGATAAGATGGATAATAGAATAAACTGCTGGGGTTCAAGGAATCTACCATATTCAAGTTGAGTGCAAATGATAAATGCAGTCGTGATGCATATACATATAGCGCTTCAATTTTCATACTACCCAAAGCAGTCCTAAAAAGTATTACAACAATGTGTAGGAACTACTTATGGGATGTCAAAGTGAAAACAAATAGAGTGCCCTTAGTAGCTTGGGACCTTGTGTGCCGATCAAAACGGGAAGAAGGAATAGGAACAAAGGACTATGTAGCATGGAATGAGGCTGCGGTAGGGAAATTTATATGGGATATCACTCCAAAAACTAAATCATTATTGGTCAAGTGGATAAACCATATTTACCTTAAAAAGGTTTAAATGTCTAAATCCATATATAAACCTTGTATTTATTTCAAAACTAGTAAAAATCACTTACCTCATGCTTGGTGATGAAAATGACACTTCAAAGTTGCTCATGAATTGGCTCACATGAAAGAAACAAAGTAAAAATGAGCCAAAACCCGATTTTAAAAGAACACTGCCCATGTGACCTTTCTTCGCCAACGCGGAAATGCCCTCGTATTTGCGAAGCACAACCTGCTTCAGGCCCAAATTTCCACATCGCCTTCGAGGCTCGGTTCTCGTGTTCGTGTAGGTCCACTTCTCAGAACCTACTCGTTCGAGTACCCAGGCTCATGTTCGCATATGACAATGACCTCATGCCTACTTTTCGTTCTATGCATTCTCCCTCACGCTCGTGTAGACGCGACTTCAACATCTAATTCGTGAAGGCCAAAACCAACAGCCTGCCATTTTCCTTTTCGCGTTCGCGAAGAAGGAAACCAGATACCAGCAATGGCTTTTTATCCAAATCGATCCGAAACCATCTCGAAACACACATGAGGTCCCCGGTACCTCAATCAAACCTACCAAGAAATCCCAAAACGTATTATGGAGTTGCTCGAGGCCTCAAATCACATCAAAAAACACACAAATCATGAATCGACCACCAATCTAAGCTTATGAACTATTAAATTTCAAACATCTATTTTCGATGTTAAAACCTATCAAATCATGTCTGATTGACTTAGATTTTGTAGACAAGTTATATTTGATATTATGGACCTATTGCCATTTCCAGAATCGGATTCCAACACGGATATCAAAGAGTTCACTTCCGGTCGAACTTCTCCAAAACCTTCAAATTTCTATCTTTAGCCAAATGACATATAAATGACCCAAGGACCTCCAAAATAACCATACGGAGCTATTCACAGACTCCAAATCCCAAACAGGCATAGATAACACTGAAATATACTTCAAGCCAAACTTATGAAAAATGCTTCCTAAATGCTAACTTCCACAATATGCACCAAAATGCTCCCGGGTTATCCAAAACACAATCCGGGAACATGCCCAAGTTGACAATCATCATACAAACCAGCCGGAACCTTCAGATCCCGATTCCGAGGTCGTTTAATCTTGAATCCAATCTTCGTTAATTCTTTCAACTTAAAGCTTTCGAAATGAGAATTCACTTTCCAAACAAACTCTAAACTTCCCGAGATTTAGTTCTGACAACTGTAAGAGTCATATCATCTTAAATGAAGCTGCTCATGGCCTCAGACTGCTGAACGACGTGCTAGAGCTCAAAATAACCGGCCGGTTTGTTACATTCTCTGCTACTTAAACATATGTTCATCCTTGAACGTGCTGAGAACTACACCGAAGTAGTTTGAAATCACTGTTTAACACCTCGTGCTACCACAACTTAGTTGACCGCATCAGCTCGTTCAATTCTGAAGAAATCCCCTTTTATTAAAGTAAATAAACCTTAGAGCCCAATTCTAACATCAGGAGTTCTCTGCCAGGCCTGTTTCCAACATACGAACACAGTATTAATCACCATACGATGTACCAGAACATGGTTGCATATCTTTGATGAATTCATAACATTCACTGCTTTAATCACAAGGAGATAATAACATCCTATAAACACAACAGTCAAAATTCCACAAACTTGATGCTCCCATCGCACCACGTGATGCACAAAGGTCTTTCTCATTCTCTTACAATATTGGCACTACCAAAACGACAATTCCTTGGGTCTCTACCCCTAACAAGAACTATCATCTAATTTGAATGAAACAATGGTCTTAGCTCCTTAACATATTTCATATACTCAGATTGCAATGATCTAGAATTCTGATCTCATCTCACCCAGTACGAACTGCTCCAGCTACAAACCATTCCGGACATGATCAAAAGTCTCATGAGATGCCACAATGTGCCAATAGGCTACCAATTACAATGCGATACAAAGGGAAATTGAACTCTGAACAGGAAATTTAATTACCCCTCTAGCGATTCATATATGCGACGCGAGCATACATCAAATATGAGCTTCCTCAGAAAATAGGAGCAAAACACATAAAACAGATATGGGGAACTATACTTAACATCACACTGTTGTGACGTGCAACCCGTTCCAACAAACATACCCATGGTGGTGTGCCACCCAATCCACACATAGAACTCACATAAGGAGATGCATATCGAACTCACATATCGATGCATATCTGACATCGAAATAACACCCTGACTACTTCTTCATAAGGAGCGCATTACTAAAATGAACATGTTTGACCTGATATAAAGCCCATATTCACATTTGAATCCATCCACCGACCTCAAGCCGATTTCGATCACACTAAACTAGGTTGATTACCTTCTAGAGGTCCATAATAACTCCTCTTTCGCTCAAACACATAAGAACATCCTTCATAGTCAGAGAAATCATCCGCCATCCACCACCCAATAAACTGAGTGCCCCCCAGGTGAATATTCTCAAATCAATGATATTAACACAACCTTTACAGTTGGTTTAAGTCTTTAATCAATCAAGTGACTACCTACCACACCTATACGATCTTCCTGCGGGATGCACTCCCACAACCTACCATAATAATTAACTGGGTCGTACCCCCAAACCACATGCTATACTATCACTGAGAAGCGACCAAGAATGATTAACTTGGACGCAAAGCCTTTTTCACAAAACACCAATCTTAGGCGACACGGAGGACAATACCAGCCTACATTAAACATAGAAACTCCTTTCCTGGTCATCCGAGCTCATGACATCCTTGTCATTACAGAATTGTAACCTTGATCCTCACTTCAATTTCCATAACACCCACTGCACCCAACATGCCAATATATGATAGAACGTGATCTTCATAATAACTCCGAAACCACAAATAGACTAACACATCATCATATAAAAGCTTCTTACTTAACTCACTTAAAAAGAACCATAGCAATACACAATTGAATTCTCATAACCGTGGAAATATGCAAATTTCTAAGTAGTGGTCTAAGCCACAACAGCCCTTCCGGGACCCGCTTCCACATAACAAACCACAACAGTAGAATACTTTCTGAGTGACACAAATTATGGTGGATGATAAGCCTCACACGCACCCACAAAACACTGATCACTACCACCCATATGACAATTCAACTATGGCTAACCAATCCATCTCCTTCCGATTTATCCTTAATTGCTTTAGAAATAATAATAACTCCATTCAACACATAACATCCTCCCTTTGTACTCATCCCAAGTGACTCTGAATCATGAGACAATGCTATCTCAAATCCCACAAAGTCATTTTGTACCTCCCAATTGCCACATTACAAGTCAATACATAATAGAACATTTTGCGCCTCTTCTCATAGGCTGCTATCAAGCTTGATTCTTAAAACTACCTATAGTCTCGAAATCATTAGGCATCACACCTTATCTTTGAATTCTCTAGGACCGGTACTGAGAGTTCCTGCTCTAACTTGGCCCGAATATAATCAAGTCCATGATTCTTCCAGCACAAGCATACCCTCTCGATGGAACACCCGACAGACTTACTCCCCAACTCTGAACATGAGCCAACAAGGCCAACAATAGCACACCTTTAACAATACATTTGCTCAATTTACCATTGAACTTACCAATACGTCAATAACATGAAACCTCACAAGAAGATAACCATAGAACCCAACCGTAGACGGTGGGACTCTCCCACTTAGATCGAAGCCACTATTACTCAACTCTGGAATCCCCCAGGATCCTTAATCTATTATTGACACCACGTTGCGCAATAAACCACCAAAATTCTCGAAATTTTTCTGTAAAACCCCCTTTTTTATATTATGAATCATCAACCACATTTGCACAACAGATCTCTTTGCTGTATAACCAATATAATTCTTTACAGAAGCTTCGCCAACCAACCACTAACCTGCTCACAAGGAATAAACCACCTGTGGAAATAACTTTCCGACATCTACCAATGCTGCTGCACGGAGTACAATCGCCATTACATCAATAACTCATCCTGAGTTTGAGCTAACCTACTAGCTGCATCAGTCCCTTTACCCTCTTGGACATTAATTAAATATGTGGCAACATCCTTCACATTCAAAGTTATGTTATATCCTTCTTCCTTTCAAGCAGCTCCTTTCCATTATACCAAGTCTCCTATCACATAATAGCTCATATGCAACTCTGCCACTCTCCCACTTTGGCTAAACTCGCTTCCTTAATCCACTACCCGACATTCACTTCATATACCTAGCCTTTTAGAATTTTTTGAACACCGTGTGACGCTTCCAATATGTCCTTCCTCGTTCTTTGCTATTCAATTATTGCCTTAAATAAAATCCTTCTTCATAGCACTTGGACCTACAAATGCTAATGACTTGAAACTTTATGGAGATTATCTTTCTCGAGCCGTCGATATTAGAAACATCGACTCAATCCTGAACCACCGCACCACACGATCTATGACAGTTGCTTCTTCAGTACTAGCTCACTTTTTCCTGCTCGAAGGCAAATTGTAGCATATTATAACACCAACAAACTTAGTACATTCAACAGCGACAACGACACCTCATTATAAGAGAAAACTACAACATGCTTGTAACACCAGTCCTTGCTACTCCATCATCCCAAATTTGGACATTCATAGGCCAATTGTTTTTCTCTTACCGGGACTAACTATCGAATCTTTAGACCATGCACTAAGTAATCCTCCCTTCAAGTCATTCACTGCCTTGACAAGTAGGCAAATATCTCACCATCACATCAATATTGCGGAATGATTGTTCATAAGCATCATGGAATCTTGTGCCTAGCCTCAAAGCTCTTAGAAGTACCGTTACTAAGCTGAAATAATAGAATACCCTTTCACAAGGCAACAATAATAGCTCAAAGAACTACGCATGGAGAAATACCCTACACCACGTTCGTAGTACCATTACAATTCTTAAATTCTCGATTTATAACTAGCAATTAACGTTGCGTAAGGTTAAGTATGTAACAAAACAAAGGAATAAGTGTCGAGTAATTAAGCCACACGATACGGAATCAAGAAGGGAAGTACTCCTAACAGTCATGTAGCCTCTCGAGGATAAGTACAGACGTCTCCATATCGATCCGCGAGACTTTACTAGACTTGCTCATGACTCGTGAGACCGTAGGAAGCTAGTGCTTTGATACCATGTTGTCACGATCCAAAATCAACTAAGGTTCGTGGTGGCGCCGGACACCGCTGCTAGGCAAGCCAACCAAATTACTTGTCGAAGTTCTTCTTCTAACAATCTTGAAAATTAAGCTTTTCCTTCAATTTATACAAATAAAAAGAAAGATAACCACTTCAATTTTAATTCAATAGGAAATTAATACGAAATATTTCAAAATCATCCTAGAACCCGGTGTCACAAGTGCATGAGCATTTACTAAGACATAAATAAAATTCAACATCCGTCCAGAATACAGTAGACAGAAAGTAAATATATTATGTTGGAAAAAGGAACTATACTAGCTACGGGCCACCTTGAATAATGCAACTCACCTAGTCCTGAAGTCATCCGTGCTATTATGCCCAGTATACCACTAATAACACATGAAAATGTGCAACAAAAATACATAGAAATGTAGTATGAGTACAAAAACAACGTGTACCCAATGAGTATCCCATCTAATCTCGAAGAAGTAGAGACGAGATGGTCAACTTCGACACCTACTAGGGGTCCAATAATCATATATTATTAATGCGAGGAATTATTAAGAATGACAGTAAACTCAAGTAAGTCATGAACAGGTGAAAGTTCCTTTTTATATAAAAAATCTTCGGATTCATAATCCTATAAGTTCCCAATTATCTAAAGTCCGGGGGATCAAATATCAATCTCAAATAATCTCAAGGCAAGCGATACATGCATGCGCAAATAAACACCGTAGAATGTACGGCCTGATCCAACATAAGAGTAAACTATGCACTGCTGAGGGTCAAACGGCTCGAACCATAGATGCATCTATTACCCCGCTCGCGAACCATAAATGTAACGCGGTCAAATTTAAATAAACAATCATCCTACTCGTGAAGCTTACATGTGACGTAGGTACACATAGAAATGCATGCTCAAACAATAAATTAAGAATTTATCGGGAAACATTTACCCATATGGGAGCCAATTCTCTTTTAACGATTTAAGAAAATGAAGTTTAATCCTTTTATAAATTCATTTACCAATTCAAACTAGAAATAACATTACAAATATTCCAAGTATGGGATGCTTTTGGTTCCTAGACTACCCGGACAACAACATAATAAGTAGCTATGCACGAACTCTCGTCACCTCGTGTCTACGTAGCCCCCTCAAATTCCTATTTGAGGAATTCCCTCTTAACTAGTTAATTCACCTATAAGGACAATTCTCTCTAACAAGATAAGAAAGGAGACTCACCTGGCTCCGAGGATCCAAAACCGACATTCTACACCCTTCTGAAGACGCTAATTGATGCAGAATACTCCAAAGACAACCAATGATTATGCAAATCCATTACTACATTCTTAATTATTCATTACAATCTAATTTATAGAAATTCCTAACCCCAATCAAAAAGTTGATGAAAACACCCTCGGGCCCACGCGCCTGGAATTTGAAATTTTCATAAGATAAAGTTTACCCATGAACTCACAAACTAAAATATATATGATTTCCTCTTAATTTCATACCCAAAATCACCGTCAAAATCCAATAATACTAATTTTCTAGGTTTTCCCTCAAACCCCAAAGTTTTCTACTAATTTTTATGTCTTAATACATATATAAACCTTGTATTTAACTCAAAACCAGTATAAATCACTTACCTCATGTTTGGTGATGAAAATGACTCCGAAGTTGCTCCTAATTTGACTCCATCGAAGAAATGAAATGAATATGAGCCAAAACTTAATTTTAAAAGAACACTACCCAGGCGGCCCTTCTTCGTGAATGCCGAAATGCCCTTGCATTCACGAAGCATAAACTACTTCAGCCCCAAATTTCCTCATCACGTTTGCAGCTTGGTGCTCGAGTTCGTGAAGGTCGGTTTCTCAGAACCTATGCGTTCGGGTACCCGACCTCGCGTTCGCGTAGGCGAACTACCTCAGGCTCATTTTTCTTTCTACCCGTTTGCAATCTCTCCCCCACGTTTGCGTAGTATCTCAACCCACCCTTTCGCATTTGCCACTTCAACCTCGCGCTCATCAAGGCCAAAACCAGTAACCTCCCATTTTCCTCTTCGTGTTCGGGGGGAAGGAAACCATATACTAGCAACAACTTTTTATCCAAATTTGATCAAAAACCATCCCGAAACACACAGGAGGCCCGCAAGACCTCAATCAAACTGACCAACCAATCCCAAAATACATTACGGCCTTGCTCGAGGCCGCAAATCACAATAAACAACACAAAAATCACGAATCGACTGATTAAAGCTTAATGAACTTTAAAATTTCAAACTTCTATTTTCTATGTTAAAGCATATCAAAATCATGTTCGATTGACTTCAAATTTTGTAGACATTTTATACTTAAGATTATGGACCTACTGCCACTTCCGAAATCAGATTTTGACCCCGATATAAAAAATTCCACTTCTGGTCAAACTTCTAAAAAATCTTCAAATTTCTATCTTTAGCGAAATGACTCCAAATGACCTATGAACCTCCGAATTCACTCGAGATTGCACTCAAATCTCCAAAATTACCATACAGACCTATTCATAGACTTAGAATTCCAATCAGGCATCGATAATAATAAAATGCACTTCAAGACAAACTTATAAAAAATCCTTCCAAAATGCTAACTTCCCCAATAGGCACTAAAACGCTCCTAGGTTATCCAAAACCTGATACGGGCATACGCCCAAGTCTGAAATAATCATATCAACCTGCTAGAACCTTCATATCGCGATTCCGAGGTCTTTTACTCTATAATCTAATCTTAGTTAATTCGTTCAACTTAAAGCTTCCATAATGAGAAATCTCTTTCCAAATTAACTCTGAACTTCCAGAGATTCAATTTCGACCATGCGTATGAGTCATAACACCTTAAATGAAGATTCTCATTGCCTCAGACTGCAGAACGACGTGCTAGAGCTCAAAACAACTGGTTAGGTTGTTACATTGTAGGTGTGAGACAATTTAGCTTGATATAATTCTAATCTCCGTTGAGCTTCCAAACTCTTGTCATCAAGAGCCTCCAACTCTGCTAATCAAAGTCAATCATTTTCTTTATCAGTGATCCCTTTCTTGAATTTCCAATGCTAATAAAGATAATTGACACTCAAGTGGAAAACAGCTTGGACTCCGTAAACGAGTGAATAAGGAGTCACTTGTGTTGGTGTGTGGTGTCATGAGAATAGGAGGTGAATTTTAGGGGTTACATGGACCATGCATCATATTCTTAAGAACAAGCTTACGCAAATCTTGTTCTGCATTGTTGTCGGGTAATTGTGCTTTAGTTGTATCATCATACGCCTCAGTAGTCAACAATTTATGTTCATTACTTAATATAATAATAGAATAAGCGCGAGGTAAACCTCGTTTCTGAAACCTAAAGTGTACATATAAGCAACAACTTTTTCGAAGATATTTCGTTTTAATACTTTCTTCAACTCTTATATTTTAGCCGTGAATACCTCACTAATCAAATCAAGTATATTTTGTGTCTCATCACTTGATGAGAAATTTTCTTCTATGTCCATCCAAGATGGGTTACATGTCATAGTAATAAACAGATCAGGTTTTCCAAAATGTTGCACTAACGCAATAGCATCTATAAAATGTTGATGCTGATCTCTAGGGCCTCCTATGAAGGAATTTGGAAAAAATGTCTACTTTCCAATGTTAGAAGCATCTCATTCACCAAGTCTTATAATGTCTAGAAGCCCTTGAAGCATACTCATTCTGAACAAATCTTGTTTAAATGTCATAAAATCTAGTCTTTGAGTTTCCAATTTATATAATCATCAACTGAATACTGTTGAAATAATTTCCCTGTATGCAAAATTGACCTTCATCATCATTTTTCATTTGGAACTTGTAACATTAGTATTCATATACCGAGACTGTATCTCTTTTGTGTTTTCCTTTCTGCATATTTAGAGCTTCCATATATCAAGGTATCCTTCAAAGGATGTAAACTTTTTTATATTTGACAGTTGTTTAAATTCAAACAAGGTATGATTTCTAGGGATATTCTCTAACCGGTGAAACGTTTTAATACTACAGTGCCATCCACCTTGATCACGTGGAAATAACAACGGGCACTGTAAAGGATCATATCATCCAAAATAATAATTTACTCTTTTATTCCACTGGCTTTGAATGTAAATTTGAACATGCGATTGAGTAGCAGCACAATCATTTTCATCAACCCATATTGTAGTAATCTCAATAGCAATAGGCAAATTTTATACTCGTTGATTCAATCCAATATCACATTTGAATGCTATATAAATGTTTTGTGGGTTTGGAATATCTGTTAAAATTTTAAGAAATATAGAGTATGGATTATCGTTTATTATGTCAATCAGTTCCTTCACCATAGATTCGTTTATTTTTATTGGAGGTCATTCTATTTTCAGCCTCATTTCTATTATCATAAAAGTATAGTTGCAAATTTCATGGTTTTCTTTCTTCGGGATATAAATCATCTATCAGATGATATATTTGTCCTTGAACTCTAAACGTATAGATACTACAATTTCTCTTGGCTAAATCTCTATCATAATTGCGGTCACATTGCCTTTGTGTTTTCTAGTTTCTTTTTCATGATATTTAATATTGTATTGGTGGAGGATTTTGCCTAATCGTTGCCTGCGGGGTGATAATGGCATGGAGAGTACTGTCTTGATGTGCCATTATTCAAAGAACTCGACGGTTTTTTTTTTCAATGAACTGGGGAACCATCAATAGTTTAAGTTCATACAAGTGCTACTAGAAGTTGTAGTTTAAGTTCATACAAGTGCTACCAGAAATGTTATGAGCATATCGCACCTCACCAAAGACGAGCACAGGGAAAATATCATACTTACCGTAGACATGTAATTTTTAACCCTCCCCAAGATTTTGCATATTCTTAATGTAAATATTTAGTTTAAGTTTAATATCGCTATTCTAAATAACTTTAACTCTTTCACTTTATTTTATCAAAAAAATAAAATTTATAAAAAAAAAATAATTTTTTTATTTGGCAAATTAATATTTTTACCTAGTTACTTCTAATTTATCTACCTTACATAAAATTCAAAAATACAAAAAACAGTTCCATGAATATTATCTTAATTTACAATGATTTTTTAATTTTTTATCTTTTAGTATAATATTTAAAATTTTCACAGTAAATGAGAACTATGATCATTGTGTATTTTAAACGGAAGAGAAATTTTGCATACTTCATTTACAAATAGGTACATGTTGAAGGTTAGCTGATATTATAGTTTTCTTTTCTGAAATCTCTATTTCTCAAAAGTATATTGCAGATCAAAATGGAACTGATCCACCATTAAGGACTTATACAACATTTTTCTCTAACCCGAATTACCTTTTGATTTTTGTTTTAATGCTATAATATTGATAGCTAATTATGGTTTCCTGCTCTTTACAACTCAACAGCTTGCCCCTATTTTACTGCTCCAGTGACATCATTTTGACCTTATCAAGTCTGAGGTATCAAAACAGATATAACTGTCATTGTAATCTACTAGAAACTACATTACTGAGAGGAATTTCAAGTTAAGGAATAGCTGGCATATCAGTTGCAGCAGTTCTTTAGCAGCCCTTTTAGCCGCTTGCATGTAGCTTATATTTTATAGATAGAGGAAAAGGGAGTAACAATTGTTTGTTCACCTGATAACTTACAAACATAGTCATAATAAGCATGTTCATGGTAATTTTCATGGTTTTGAATCACTTGATGTATACTTTAGTTACCCATCAAATTATACTGTGAGAGTTCCCACTGTATCTTCTCTCATTTCTCTTAGTATACTATAAGGACCCTTATAGTATTTTCTCAGTTCCTCATTACTGTCATATTTATCATGAGGTTGTTGATTTTTATTTAGCACATTGCATAAAAATAATACTATAACTGAAAGTGTTTGAATGGGAAGGTTTCTATTTTGGGGTTTCTCTTTGATCTAATTCAGTCAAGGGCAGTGCTTTCTGAGACATCCAGTAATTCAAGTGAAAATGTTGGAGTAATAAGAGGTATCGACTTGTAGATCTATAAGTGGGGCATTTTAACTTTATAGAACTGCTTAACTTTTATTGGCTGACTAAGTATTATTCCTTTATACGAGACCGTAGAGATATGTGTCAACGTTATATGAATGTTAGTAAATATTTTAAATAACCTAATCTATTTATATCTGTGACATGTAACTTACTGAAGTAGTTAAGTAAATTGGACCATGCGTTCTTTCCTTATGTAAGATTTCCAACAGCAGATAGCAGAAGATGGCACACTAGTATATCACATCCTTTTATGTAAGATAATATTTCGTCATCTTTCAGTTTTCATTGTTAACTACTTTAAGTCTACCATTACTCTATACTGCTGCCTTAACAGAAATCCTAAAGAAAACTTACATCAATACTAAAACGTATTCCATTACTACGTAGAACATTAAATAAGTGACCCGATGTACTTGGGAATTTAAGTACCTGTTCAGTACTATTGTGAGAGGAGTTGAGCCTTGACGTAACTGGTAAAGTTGCTATTATATGATCAGGAGGTCACGGGTTCGAGCGGTGGAAACAATCTAGTGAAGAAATGCAGAGTAAGACTGCATACAATAGACTCTTGTCGTCTACCCCTTTCTTAGACTCGTGCATAACGGGAGCTCCTGTCAAGCCTCAACCTCGGGAGGCGCGACTGGCGCTCGATCGAGTGAACCCAACCGAGCAAGCTTTATCACACACTTCCTACCCCACTCATTATTATTAAAATAACCATGTTCCCATTTTATTTAGGCAGGAAAGGCAATATATTAAACCGTGATACAACAACAACAACAACAACCCAGTATAATCCCACTTAGTGGGGTCTGGGGAGGGTAGTGTGTACGCAGACCTTACCCCTACCCTTGGGTAGAGAGGCTGTTTCCAAATAGACCCCCGGCATCCTTCCCTCCAAGAACTTCCCACCTTGACCTTGGGGAGACTCGAATTCACAACCTCTCGGTTGGAAGTGGGGGTTGCTTACCATCAGAGCAACCTTCTTGTCTAATATTCAACCGTGATAGTTCGTTCCATATTACAAGCTTAGACCATAGATGAAGTTAGCTTCCGGAATTTCCATCAAGTTACAATTCATAGATAGGAGGATTTAATAAGTACAACATATCTTATGAGCCCCCGCAACACTTCAAGACCTACACACATGTCTACAGAGCCTCTAAGGATACAAAATATACGTACAACAATGCCGGCAACAATGCTCCCGGCTATACCCCAAAATAGAAATTCACAACAACAGAAAATATTCAACATAACCCCTTGAAGGGGGAAGGGGCTCACCAAAACCTTGAGAAGAAAATAACCTGCTACGCGCGATCGGCACTATTCGCTATGGAGCCACTTACATTCATTTAAAAATGTAGCCCCCGCCAAAAGGGACGTTACTACTTAGTACTAGTATGTACAACTAAATACCATCTTACCATAAAGAACTATCAAGAAGAAACAAGGAATTTACAAGGGTAAATCATGGTTTTGACTGAACACCACATCATCAAATAAATGAACCAGGTAATCTTTCACATAATTTTCAAAACTTAATTTGGGGCATTCTTTTTATATATTCATCACTATCCTCAATACCACCGCTATCTTGAGCGGAGTCCGATCACGACCCGATCGGCTAGGTCGCCTCACTTGAGGCATGTATCTCAATTACCATTTCATATCTCTTTCCGTAATTCAATGTTAGCACACTACCATCATGTGTTCGGCATGGTGTCCGATCACGTCCCGATCGGCTAGGCCACCCTACTTAGGCATTGTTCCTTTCTCATCAATCATCTTACTTGAGTCTTTATTTCACATATGTCATATTAATTCATTGGAACTTAGGGCCTCAATCATCACATCTTTTCTATTCTCAATATCCATCATACAATTGTGACTCTTTGGCACATACAAAAGCAATTCAAGTTGCAAGCATAAATAAGATTTGACATAGCTAGCGTATCAATCTTATTTTTATTGTTGGCTTATAGACCAGGAAAGTCAACACATAATTGAGTCTTTCACACAGCTTTGAATGGCAAGGATTGTTTATCAAACACGTTAAAGCACATCCTTCATATAGACATAATTACAAACCAATTTATGTGAAGTGACAATCGGTACATCAACAAGTTCTAGCCTTACCACATTGCATAAACGCCAATGGAGAAATTTCTAATAAACAGGGGTTTTAGCCTTACATACCTGAATAGAGCTTTCCTTACTCTTTATGAAATTCCAGAACTCTTAGCGCTTCAATCTCTTGGGGTGAAGATTCAGGTGCCTTCACTTGGTTATCTATAATGATTTAGCAAGATTTTATGGAGAATTGTTGATGGGAGGCACTTTCCCTCTCTATGACCCTCGATCTCCCCCTAAAAGCATCAGATAATATTCTTAAAATGAGCTATATCACCAAATATATCGATAGGGTGTCGTGTTTAAAATTTAGAAAATTGGAGCCCTGAGTCAAGTTTGCGGTCGCATTTGAAATCTCAAAGTGGAAATGCAACTCGCAGAATGGACCGCAAAAGTGCTGCCAAAATCTGATCCTTCTAACTGAGTTGCGGAAAAAATACAGTCTGCCTACCCATTCTACGATCGTATAATGCACTGCAGAACATCCATTTACATAATTCTAAGATAATTATGTGACGACTATGCGGTCCACATATCAGCTATGCGATCACATAACGAACCACATTTTTTACCTCAAATTTGACTAACACACTGACTAACCTTGCGATCGAAATGCGGTACGCATACCTGATATCCGACCGCATTCTTGACCGCATAATAGCACTTTTCTGGAAAACTTTGATTCTCGATTTTTAAATGCTTAAATCAGTCGCAGCGAAAAATTTTACACATTCCTAACACATATTCGTGACATGGAACTACAAGTTACTAGGTTGCGAGTACAAGTTTTCGCGAGGCCTTAAAACTCCTAGCACCCGTCTGCTTTTACTAACAAATACAATTTACAAAGGCGTAACTATACAATCTTAAGGACCAAGTTCCTTCAATCAATAAACTATGCCTCGATCTAAAAAGCTTCTAATTTGTAAACACCTTTCCTCGAAAACACGTACCAATAGTATTGCAATGGCCTTTACCCAAATTGGATCCTTTCTAACTCAAAAAATCTTTCAATCTCTTAGTTGGAAGTGGTGCTCTACTTGTCGCCTAAGTTTCTAATTAGTTCGGATTAACTATATAAATCCATTGTATTCATTTCACTCTATCCATGTCCATTTCATTCTAATACTACATATTTTTCTCTTATCTCATGTTAGAATATAACTACACTAGCATACAAACCTTAGACCTTTAACAAGAATAAACCAACAACAACAACAAGAAACTCAGTGGATTACAACGAGTGGGTATGAGACGGGTAAGGTGTATGAAAATTTTACCCCTACCTAGGAGGGAAAAGAGGTTTTTCTACTAAACCTTCGGCTAAAGAAAAGATGAAAAGACGTAGAAACAACAAGAAATGACAAAAACTAGATATTAAGAAGACCGAAGAGAAAGATAGCAATCATACAGTAGGTAGTGACAATAATACTTGACTCATCTTTAACGTATATCAACATTGCACTTAAAGCTGATGATAATGGTGAAAGAGGTACATTGCTCTTCATTTACTCCTCTGCATACATGCCAAAGTGAATTCATTGTCCAGCTCCCAGTTAGCAGATGAAGAATTATCAACCTACAAAAGAAATATCAGTACTCTTGTGCACAAATTTATTTGAGGTAAAACTTAAATAAATTAAGGAGAGGTATAGAGCATTAAAGGGGTTACTACTTTTGCTGGCTCTAATGAGAGTTTGTATGGCAATAGGGCTTGACATTATTACACAAGCTATTTTGTCATGTCACTTTTTTTCGGTTGATTGAAACCTTAATTTGGAGCTTTTGAAGTTTTAATTTTTGTAAACCTAAATTCATTTTCTAGGAATTCCTCGCAGTTTTTTTGGTGATTTATACAGCTAAGCTTTCCTTAGGAAAAGAACTCTTATGTATCACAATGAGGATGCCATGAGGCACAGTTAGAAGCTAATCTTCTTGTTTTGTGCGCATGATATAATTCTAGATTCAATTTCATTTGCTAAATTTACGATCTCTCCATTATAAGTGTTTGACACAACTTATTATTTTCATGCCAGACTACAAAATCCTCAAACTGTTGGAGGCCACCTTTAAGGATGCAACAATAGCATTATATTTAATAATTGATTTAATGTGATGAGGTCTTGAAAACGAAGAATGATAGTGAAAAAAATCTTGATTGAAAATTTGAAGGTCAGACATGGAGCTAGTTTGAAAGGAGAGGGAGATCGAAAGAGGCGGTTATTGAATTTTTCTATTTTTATTTTCTTTTTTATCTTCATAAGGGAGATTGCGTCTTCTCATTTCTAAAATAACTAGTTACCCCAATAACCGTAATGTTTTCAAATATCCTCCAGGATTAATTGAAGCAACGGATTAAAAGAAGTTGCATTGTGCAGTTTAGAGTTAAAGTATCAATTTCCCAAGCAATTATGCTTACTACCTCATTTTCATAGAAGTAAAATTGTAAATCCAAAAGTGATTTAACCCTTCATTATTACTCAAAAAATAAAATATGTCGCTTTGACAGAAAGCAAGAAGTCATACATGTCGCACCCCTTTTTTTCGCGAAATCGGATTTTTGGCATTTGGGAGAACAACTCGTTCCCTTTTGGGAAAGGAGTTTAAGAGAATTGAACAGTCGCTACCTAATAATTATAGTGCATTAGGACACTAAGGATTGTTTAACTTGGATAACCATTGATTGGGTAAGGGCTTGAAATTATCTCGAGGGGAAGATGTTATGCACCTCTCAGGTTCCACTAGTGCGGTTCCTGCCAAGCTATTGTTGTGACTTAAATATCATATAAGACGGTATTTTCACATAAAAGTTGAGAAATAAGGGAAATAGGAAGGCATAGGAGAGAGTTCATTTAAAAAGAAACATTTTTTAAATATTTGAAGAAACAAAGAGCAAAGGAAAGGGGTCCTAGGTTTAATAATAATACGGATCACGTCAATGCAATACCCGATAATTACTTCTCAGAGAGGGGCTACACGTGGTATTATGACACCTGTCATTATATCCGTATCTAGCCTTTCCCACCTCGTTAGGGTATTAAAGCATTGAATGGTATCGTTTAACTATTGCATGTTGTTACTCATCCCGATCCTATCAATCGCGGAGGTATTTGGGATTACTAATCCTAAAGAGGGGAGACATTGGCTTATTTGTGGTTTCAAAAGGTTAAAATACTAAGGTGGAAAAGAAAACATATATACCAAGTTTAGGGGAGAAAGCATATAAACAGATAATAAGGCCCATACACACCTCCTTTAAAACCAAAGAAAATACATAGTTTAGCATGTCTTGCACGTACAATTTGAGGTCTAATTAAAACTTAAGTATTCAAGGCAGACTAATGTGACGACCCGACCCGTTGTCACGTGAGTTACCACTTTGTTTTTTCCATTTTCTGCTTGTTTATGCTTCACTATCCGTATCTTTTGTGGTTGAGTTGGTTCGGAGAGGTTTTGGTAGGAAATGAGACACTTAGTCTCTTTAAAGAAGGTTTGGTTTGGAAAAGTCAACCGGATGTTGACTTATGAGTTACAGTGTTTGAATGTTATTTTTGGTGATTCGGTTAGCTTTGATCGATGATTTGTGACCTAGGAGCGTGATCGGAATTGATTTTTGAGGTCCAGTGTAGAATTAGGCTTGAATTGACGAAGTTGGTATTTTGGTGAATTACGGTTCACGGGTGAGATTTTGATGTCATGGTCGGAATGGAATTTCGAGAGTTGCTGCAGCTTCATTGTGTCATTTGTGATATGGGTGCAAAACTTCATGTCATTCGGACGTTGTTTGGTTGGGTTTTTTGATCGAATGCGTGCTTCGGAAGTTTTAGAAGAACTCAGGCTTGAATCCAATGTAATTTGATGGTTTTGGTTTTATTTGAGGCATTTTGATTATTGGAACAAGTTAGGATGATATTTTAGCATGTGTTGGTGGCTGTTGTTGAGGTCTTGGGGGCCTTGGGGTGATTTCAGATGGCTAAACGGGAAGTCTCAAACTTGGAAATGCAACACCAGTTGCAGGCCTCGCAAATGCGAGACATGGTTCACATTTGCAATCTCGCAATTGCGAGTGAGGCTTTGCATTTGCAAAGGAGCCTGCCTGAGGCAGGGTTCACATTTGCGACAATTTGATTGCATGTGCCACCTCAGCAGGGTTTGAATTTGTGAGCTCGTTGTCGTATTTGGGACCTTGACAAGGAAGGCCCTTGTTTGCGATTCCAGAGTTTTTGTCGCATTTGCGAACCAAGTGTCGCATATGTGACATCTCAGGGCTGTGTTCCATTATCAAATTCAAAATTAGCCCATTTCCCTCATTTCCCACTTGACCTTGGGCGATTTTTTAGATCTTCTGGATGGGAATTGAAGAAAGCTTTGTCTGAGATTGATTGGAGGTGAGTCATATGATCTAAAAACATGATTTCATTGTAGAATCAACCTAGAAATTCATGAATACTTAGCAAAAATGGGAAGAACTAGGGCTTGAATTTTGATATTTCAAATTGGATTTTGATGGGTCATTTGAGCACGGATTTGGGAGTTCTTGTAATGTATAAACTCGTGGCGAGATAAGGAATTCATTAATGTAAAAAAATTTTGAATTTGAGAAGTGGGCTCGAGGCTCGGGTTTTTCTAATTTCGAGATTTTAGCTATTTGTCAATTGATTTTGATTGGGTATTATTCCATTAGCATATTGAGACGTATTCATTGTGGTTTTGATCAGATTCGACATTCGAGGAGGTCGATTTGATATGCAAAGGCATAGCGATCTAGGTTTTTTTGTTGGCTTAAGGTGAGTAATGATAGTAAATGATGTCATGAGGGTTTAAAGCCCTTATTTGCTAAAGACATAGCTATATTGAGGTTAAACACGCACTCAATGATGAGCGCGGGGTTGTTTACTACTTGGGATTGTGACTTGGTCCGTCTCGATTGATATTTTTACCATGTATTTAACTGAGATGTGTTTTTCATCAACATAATTTAGGCTTATTGCCATATTTTGGGCTTTTTGCTGATTACTTGATTACTTCGTGGATTTTATCACTATTTCCTCACTATTTGATATACTATTTGAACTCAGTCATGTTGATTAATACTGTTTTACAAACTCAACCACTTTTAATTGAATTTTAAGGTCTAAATGATATTTCAAATGTCGTTTGGTCTGAGCTCTACTATTTTGCTGATACCCGAGGGGCTAATGATGTTTTTGACTGTACTGAGTGAAGCCGAGGGCCTGAGATACGTTTATATGCCACGAGGTGGCTTGAGTGTGATGTGAGAAGGCTTTCAGGCCTTGAGTGTGATTTGAGAAGGTTTTCAGGTCTTGAGTTTGATGTGAGAAGGCTTTAGGCCTTGAGTGTGCTCTGAGAAGGCTTTCAGACCTTATGGTTATATAGCACTTGGGCCACAAGAGGCCTCTCGAGAGTCTGCACACCGACAGTGAGCGCGGGTACCTATATGATCTGATACTTAGCTCGAGAGGCTGATACTATGCTGAGTGACTGATACTGAGCCCGAGGGGCTGTTTTTATGCTGAGCGATTGATGCTGGGCCCGAGGGGCAGATTGATACTCACTGTTACTTGTTGTTTTACCTGATTTACCTGTTTCTAAAATGGAGATTTCATTTAATTCTTTATGGTTTTACTGTTTACGTGATTTACATCTTGGTATAGAATTAATGTGAATTTATGTGTTTTCATGCCATCGGCTATTATTTATTATTATTACTCACTAGGTCGAAGTACTCACATTACTCTTTGCACCATGTGTGCAAATTCAGGCATAGTAGAGTTCGCACTTGAGCACTGATTCCTTCTATACCAGGCATCGAGTTGGAGTTACGAGGTAGCTATAAACGTCTGCAACCCCTTGTCTCCCTTGTCTCCCTTATCCTATCTTATTTATGTTTTCCTCAAAAGATTGTATCGAATATTATATACTGTAGACTTATAGAAAACTCTGTAGAAGCTCATGACTTGTGTCACCCTGATTTGGGCTGTGTTGGGATGGTATCCTATTCCATTATCATTGTTTCCGTATTTATAACTATTTTACACGTGTTTTGGATTAGTTAAATATTCATTATATGTTACCAAAGGTGTTTGAGTTGTTATGGCTGGCCTCGTCTTCACGAGAGGCTCCATCAGAATTGGGTGTGGGTTTAGGTTCGTGACAAGTTGGTATCAGAGCCTGAGTTACTAGGTCTCACGAGTCATGAACTAGATTAGTATAATCTCGCAGCGGAGACGTTTGTGTTTATCCTTGATAGGATGTAGAACCTTTAGGAAAACTTCACATTCTTGAAATTCCTGTCGTACAGACTTGTTGATCCGATCACTAAACTTCTCTTTATTCCATTCTCTCACAGATGGTGAGGACACGAGCTACCGTACATGGCAGACGACCACCACTACCACCCATTGAGGCCACCAGATGTCGTGGATACAGTCATGGTAGAGTCAGAGAAGTAGGTGCAGCACCTGTGGATCCTCCAGTAGCCCTAGCTCACGACCAGGCACCAGTTGTGCCAATTTAGACTACGGGTCTTCAGGAGACCTTGGCTCAAAAATTGATAGTCTGCACTGGCCTGGCTAAGGTAGTTTCCGCCATAGCAGCAGCAGCTACTTCGCACGCTGGGGGAGACAATCAAAACCTCGCTGCTCGCACACCTAATCAGGTACTGCAGGGCTTATACACTCCATAGGCACCTCCAGCTCAGCCAGTTGCACCATTACAAGAGTTTAGGGTTCCGGCTATGCAGGAGGATGAGCAGCGTCGCCTCGAAAGATTTGGTAGATTCTAGCCTCGGACATTCAGTGGTGCTGAGGTGAGGATGCCCAGGGTTTTCTTGACAGGTGTTAGTGGATGCTCCCTACAACAAGGATTCTGGAGTCTAGTGGTGTGGCATTTACCACCTTTCAGTTTACTGGAGCTTCCTTCACTTTTTGGGAGGTGTATAAGAGGCGTAGGCCGGCTGGTGTAGCACGTTTGACTTGGCAGGAGTTCTTGTAAGGTCCTGTAAATAGTTTTGTCTCAGAACTTAGTAACTGTGGTGTCTACTCCGATTATGTGTTATGAATATGTAGAGTTCTTCGCGGTGAGCTAGACCCTTATAACTTCCTTGTCCTTGCATAGATTTGTACTTAAAAAGAATCTAAAATTACAAAACATTTCATGCACCATCAAATAGTTTGTACATTCCATGCAAAGTATTCAAGATTTGTTGTCCTTCTCGAGTCACTATTTTACTCAGTTGTGTAAATGGCTTACATGGCTTAAGCAGCCAATCCACTCTCTTTCAAGTAACATCATGAAAACCTTCATACCATCAAGTAACATGAGAGCATGCGTCAACACATATCCTACAAGTACCTATCAATTGAAATGGTCTTTGTGTGCATAAAGTTTTTTTTGAAAATTGAGATCCTCGCATCCCACTATAGGAAGATCTTGTGTCGCCATAATTTTTGTGTCCACTTGAGATACCCTGTAGTAAGCAGCTCACTTGGTTTCTAGTATCATAGTTGCCCATGATGTGGAATTGTATTGCTGTTTGGAAGTTAGTATAACATAAGCATTTCCAACTTATGATTATTTTCTCTTTATGTCTCCGCAATATGTTGCTTGTATTCCTTATTTAGTGAATTCATTGTGCTAGTACCCAACACTTGTACGATAACCATGAGAGAACATGCCCCTCTATGTGTCACTATGACACCTCCTTTTTCTTTCTTCAAGTCAAAACCTATGGAGATCCTATCATGAACATCTGCAAACCTTCAGTGGTTATTGTGCACTGTCTCATTGAGTTTGGTTTTCTTTACACCCTCAACTTCTGAAATCCTTGACTATGTCATTGTCATGTGCGCGGTGTTATACTACCCTTGGCATCTTGCCTTTTTGGTTGTATAGGAATATTGTATTCCTTATATCCGGAGCATCGCGTTAACTATAAGAACCATCTAACCAATTCATGATTTTGTCCAAATATCAAAATTTTCTCGCTATGGAGTTTCACTCGTCAAAGGTTGAGATTGGATGACTTCGGATTTTTGCACATACCATGAACATGTTGATTTGAATGACAAATGGTCGTATTTTTAGTTCCCTCATATATGATCAATTACCAAGAAGTGTTAAGCTGTCTAAAATATGGTAATCTCATAAGCGTTCAATTCTTTTCATCCTTATAGACTTGTGGCATAGATTTTGTGTGTCAAGTAATGTTAAGAGTGTAATTCAACTTCATGTATTTTGAAACCCCATATTACGTTAAAGGAGCCAAAGTATTCTTATTCTGGATAGACGGATTTTCCCTACACTCTAGAAAAAGAGTAGTTCATGTACTTGAGTATTCTTTCTGAATGACTCCTATTTCCCATTTACTACTTACTCATATGCCTCATTTGTGTAATAAATGAGGTAATCACAATGATAAACCATGTCAGTATTTCTTGTAGAAACCTTCTGTGTATGTTAGTATATGGCCTCATATAGTACTCTACTCAGCGCATTAATGGATTCCTAAATAACTCCAGCCTGATCTTGAACTCTGTTGTTATTATTGTATTAGATCCTTTAGGTATGGTAAGTTCAGACAAGTCAAAGATAAATATCCATATTGTGATTATTTATACATATATATTGGATAGGTAATTTGATGGTTAGTTTACGATATCAAATCTTAGAGTCACTATTAAAGGTCATCAATGGTTTACTTTGAGTGTCCCCCTGAAAATGTTATGTGAGTTGATAATAAAGGTAACATAATTGTATTACACATTAGGCTGCACTAGGAGTATGATATCCCCGTAAGTGTTTCTCATGTACTTTGTGTTTCCATATGTTATGTCTAAGAAGGTAATGAATTGGTTTGAACGAACTATATGATCATGGTAATATCTTATATGATGCATTACTAGAAAGAATCATGACGTCTTGGCATCATATGGGCTGTTGATTGAAATGAAATCATATTCTTGTTGATGAACACCTTTGTGATTACCTAATGGCTGGTAAGGACTATTATGAACTCATAATTGTTTGTTTACTATGAAATGACATTCTTGATGGTATGATGCTATATGAGGGAATTGTGGGTTAATGTTGTTACCAAGAATTGCAATATCCAGTGAAGTGTAAATTGTACAGTGGAAGTTAATAAAAGGTGTAGAAACTTGCATATCATGTTTTCCAACTCGTTGATTTCCAATGTTCTCATTAAAGGACGAATGATATTAAGTGGGGGAGAATATAAGGTCCGTAAATAATTTTATCTCAGAACTTAGTAAATCGTGGTGTCAACTCTGATTATGTGTTATGAATGTGTAGAGTTATTCGCGGCTCGCAAGGTCAACGTGGTTGCGACCCTTGGTAGTGACTTAAGGCTTTAAATATTGAAAGAATTAACTTTTCTAGAAAAGTGTCAAAATGCGGTCCAGAATGCGGTCGCAGATCAATTATGCGGACCGCATTCCTACCGTAGAATGAATTAGAGAGCAACAAAATTTTGATGTTGGAAATGCGGTCAAATCTGCGATCGCATAATCAATATGTGGACCGCAGAGTCATCGCATATTGTCCCTGAAGAAATTCAAAGGTCAGTTCTGCGGTGCATTCTGCGACCGCAGAACGCAAATGCGGACCGCATAGTCACATCATTCCAAACCCGAGATGTTTTAAACTTGAGCCATTTCTGCGGTCCATTTTGCGGACCACATGTCAGTTCTGCAATCGCAGATAGGCATCGAGGATCGTGTTTGCTCAGTTATTTTCTAAAATTCTAAGACCGACCCCTCTTTTAATAAAACACCTCATCTCTTATTTTTGGCCCATTTTCTAAAAAAATAAGAGAGAGGAAGAGAGGGTTCTAGAGAGAGGAAGATATTTCTTTATCAAGTGATCTTTCAGTAATCATCAAAGCCCGGAAAATCTTGAGCATCTGCCTTCCCCTCTGATTTCTCGGTAAAATCCCTAACCCTTTTCCCCTAACTTTTGAACTCAGGTTTGGGGAGGGAGTTTCATACTTTGATTTTGAAAATTCTGTTAGAAATCTACATGGATGTCTTCCAAACCCAAAAATCTTGTAAAAAGGGAACTCGGTAGTAAATTGTGAATTCCTATTCTAAAGGTCTATTTGTTAATAATGAACTAGACTGATCCTTCTTTATTGCTTGATGAATTGGAGTAGAGGTTAAAGAGGATATTCAATTTCAGGTATGTATGTCTAACTGTTATCCTCGTGAAATCGCCTATGCTAGTTATGAAATTGTTGATAGTTGATATTCATGTGAAAATCGTTGTGAAGCTTTCGTGTTGTACAAATTGTGTGGTAGTACCTTGTGGTGAATGTTGTGGAACTTGTAATTGGAACAACTGAAATGGAAATAATGTGGAATAGAGGGAATAGAAACAATGTGGAACAATGAAAAATGGAAACAATGTGGAATAATGGAAATGGAAACAATGTGGAACACTTGAAATGGAAATATTGTGGAATAATGTGTGTGGTTAGTTGTGAAGAAGTGTTGTGATGATCTAAATTGTGTACCAACTTTGATGAACATGAGGAAAATTGTTGTTGCTAGTTGTGGGATGTTAATACCCTTGTGTGGAATTATTTTAACAAAGTGCCATGGTTGATTTCCTGTATTTGTTGTTGTACTGTTTGTTGTTGTGAATTGAAAACTGTCAGGCAGGGTCGGGTTGCGCGCCGCAACATGGCGAAATAAGGTGTGGGTTAGGATGATAAGGATGGCCGAGGTAATAAGGGTGGACGAGGCAATAAGGGTGGAAAATGTGATCCAATATCACCATTGATATGAATATGAATCATGAAATGATAAATGTGGAATTGTGAAAGGAGACAGCATGAGAGTTTGTAACAAATGGGGCACTGATTGCTCCTTTGTTTGACTACTTGAATCATTTGTTGTGGAATGTTTGGCTGTTGCTTCTTGGTTGTACTTGTACTATTGTTGGTCAATTTTATACTTGTTTATGAAATTTGGCTTGAGTTTACTTCGGAAAGAGTTTGTTCATACATACCAGTACAATTGAAATGTATTGACGTTCCTTTTGCCGGGGGCGCTACAATCATGTTGTGATTGTAGGTGGATCCATAGCAGGTACTCTAGTCCACAAACCGTAGCTCCTCAACACTTTCCGTCAGCTGATTCGGCGAGCCCCTTTCCATTCGCGGCCCTATGTGGCTCACGCCACTTTCTGTTTTCTGATCTTGTTTTGATGTTGTATAAGGTATAGGGGAGCCTTGTTGCCGTAATTTCCTTAATATTCTTCAATTGTATTTAGAGGCTCCGTAGACAGGTTGTGGGTGGTGTCGGGCATGGTAATTTAAAAGATAAATATTGTTGTGTGGCAATGTTTTATTAAAATTGGAATACCTTTATTATGGTGAATGAAGTTTCTAATGGGAATTGTTATTATTATGTTTATAAAATTTGGTTAATGGAGTCCATTTGAAATAAATGGCTATTTCACCTTGTTATTAGGTAATGAGAATGAGGGGTAACACGTGGGATAGGAAAGGCACCCAAGCCCGCTTGACTGGGGATGCCGGTCGAGTCCCGGACATGTCCATAGAATTTGGGGCATGACAAACTTGGTATCCGAGCCTAAGGTTTTAATGTGTCCTAGGATATCTCGGAACCGTGTCTAGTAGAGTCCTTCTTATCGGTGTGTCGTCACCCTTCTGTGATAATCCAGATCGTGCGATATAGCTCAAGATAGGGAGTTGATTCCTCTCTAACTCTTATTCTCAAGATTGCTAATTTTAATACCATAATCCGCGAATTTGAAGCTTGAAAGGATGGATTGATCCCACCATTGAGTCCAAGTGGATTACCCAAGGACTTGTTAGAATAATATCTTGAGCCGTAGAGGGATTGGTAGAACTTGTTGTTAAGAGGAGTACCTTTGTTCCTACTAATGTCAATGCACCACCAATCATGTAGTATATTATCTGTATGTACGGTTAACATCCCGTCTTTTAGGAATTAAGCTTCCATGGTGCCCGCGTAAATGTTGTAGTTTCAAGATATAATTTATGCAATACGCGTTGTGTTATGCTAAGCGAATTATTGTTGTGAAAATATATGTGGGAGGTAATTCTTGATGTGTTTAGTATACTATTCTTGGTAAATGAGGTTATGTAAAGAATGTGAACGATGTGCTAAATGCCTAGACTTCAAGTCAAGTTTAAATTGACATTTTGATGCCAAATTTTGTGAGAAAACTTGTTATGGTTGATTCCTCCAAATTGTTCTTATGTTTACCAAATGTATTTGATTGATTCTGCCTTGTTGTTGGTAATGTACAAAGATGTTTGGAAGTGAAGTAAGTGACGGTGCAAATGTGGCAAGGCCGAATGTTGGATTCTTGTTGGGATTGGTACTTTACATGATGGTGTTGTGACCCTATAATTGTAAAAGATGCATTCCAATATGACCAATGTGCTATAATTAATAACTTAAAATGGGTGCAAGGAATATGAATTATGCATTGAAATGCGAAGGCCTTAAATTTAAATTGGAGCAGCATATATTAAATAAAACTGTGTGAAGTCCTCTGTGTATAGATATGTTGAAATAAGTCAAATGATTTTGAGAAATAGAGTATTACAATGTGTCGAGAACTCGAAATGAAATCGTACCTGGTGATACTTGTGACATGAGGGAATATGAAACGGATTATGATGTTGGTGTGAAATATGCGGAAATGATGTGAAATGCGGGAAACAAGAGGTTGTGCTATGAAATGTGGCCTAGTGCTTGTGATAATTGTGACCCCAAGAGGCGATGGACTAAATTACGTAAAAATGGCATGATTCTTTTACTTGATAATGTGTTGATCATTTAAAGTGTTTGATTCGTACTTGTGATTTCCTTATTATTGTATGAAGCCCATAGGTGTATAAATGAAATGTTAACAGGGCTATGAAATGCAGCCTACAGATATGGAAATTATGTGGAAACTATGCGATCCATTCTATTTGGTAATGTGGTGATGATTTAATCTTTTTGCTAGACACTTATGACTTCCTTGTCCTTGCATAGATTTGTTTTTAAAAAGAATCTAAAATACAAAACATTTCATGCACCATCATATAGTTTGTACACGTTGTGTCGAGTTCCATGTAAAGTATTCAAGATTTGTGATCCTTCTCGAGTCACTCTTTTACTCAGTTGTGTATATGGCTTATATGGCTTAAACATCCAATCCACTCTCTTGCACGTAACATCATTAAAACCTTCTTACCATAAAGTAACACGAGAGTATGCGTCAACACATATTCTACAAGTACCTATCAATTGAAATGGTCACTGTGTGCATAAAGTTTTTCTGAAAATTGAGATCCTCGCATCCATTATAGGAAGATCTTGTGTCGCCATAATTTTCGTGTCCACTTGAGATATCCCGTAGTAAGCAGCTCACTTGGTTTCTAGTATTATAGTTGCCCATGATGTGGAATTGTATTGCAGTTTGGAAGTTAGTATAGCATAAGCATTTCCAACTCATAATGAATGATTATTTTCTCTTTATATCTCCACAATGTGTTACTTGTATTCCTTATTTAGTGAATTTGTTGTGCTAGCATCCATAACTTGTACGATAACCATGAGCGAACATGCCCCTCTATGTGTCACTATGACACCTCCTTTTTCTTTCTTCAAGTCAAAACCTATGGAGATCCCATCATGAACATCTGCAAACCTTCAGTGTTTATTATGCACTGTCTCATTGAGTTTGGTTTTCTTTACACCCTCAACTTCTTAAATCCTTCACTACGTCATTGTCATGTGCGGGGAATTATACTACCCTTGGCATCTCGCCCTTTTGGCTGTATAGGATTATTGTATTACTTATCTCCAAAGCATGATGTTAACTATTTGAACCATCTAACCAATTCATGATTTTGTCCCAATATCAAAAATTTCTAGCTATGGAGTTTAACTCGTCAAAGGTTGAGATCGGATGACTTCGAATTTTTGCACATATCATGAACATGTTGATTTGAATGAAAAATGGTCGTATTTTTAGTTCCCTCATATATGATCAATTACCAAGAAGTGTTAATCTTTTTAAAATATGGTAATCTCATAAACGTTCAATTATTTTTATCCTTATAGGCTTATGGCATAGATTTTGTGTGTCAAGTAATGCTAAGAGTGTAATTCAACTTCATGTATTTTGAAACCCATATTACATTCAAGGTGCGAGAGAATTCTTATTCTGGATAGACGGATTTTCCCAACACTCTAGAAAATGAGTAGTTCATGTACTTGAGTATTCCTTCTGTATGACTCCTATTTCCCATGTACTACTTACTCTTATGCCTAGTTTGTGTAATAATTAAAGGTAATCACAATAATAAACCATGTCAGTATTGCTTGTAGTAACCTCTTATGAATGTTAGTATATGGCCTCATAAAGTACTCTACTCAGCACATTAATGGATTCCGAAATAACTCCAGCCTGATCTTGAACTCTGTTGTTTCTTATTGTACTAGATCCATTGGGTATGGTAAGTTCAGACAAGCCAAAGATAAAGATTCATATTGTGATTATATATACATATATATTGGATAGGTAATTCGATGGTCAATTTACAATATCAAATCTTAGAGTAACTATTAAAGGTCATCAAGGGTTTACTGTGAGTGTCCCCCTGAAAATGTTATGTGAGTTGATAGTAAGGGTAACATGACTGCATTACACATTTGGCTGCAGTAGGAGTATGATATCCCCGTAAGTGTTTCTCATGTACTTTGTGTTTCCATATTTTATATCTAAGAAGGTAATGAATTGGTTTGAACGAACTATATGATCATGGTAATATCGTATATGATGCATTACTAGAAAGAATGATGATGGCTTGAGTTCATATGGACTGTTGATTGAAATGAAATTATATTCTTGTTGATGAACACCTTTGTGATTACACCAATGGCTGGTAAGGACTATTATGAACACATAATTGTTTGTTTCCTATGAAATTACATTCTTGATGGTATGATGTTATATGAGCGAATTGTGGGTTGATGTTGTTACCATGAATTGCAATATCCGGTGCAATGTAAGTTGTACAGTGGAAGTTAATAAAAGGTGTAGAAACTTCCATATCATGTTTTCCAACTCGTTGATTTCCAATATTCTCATTCGAGGACGAATGATATTAAGTGGGGGAGAATATAAGGTCCCGTAAATAATTTTGTCTCAGAACTTAGTAAACCGTGGTGTCAACTCTGATTATGTGTTATGAATGTGTAGAGTTCTTCGCGGCTCACAAACTCGACGCGGTTCCAACCCTTGGTATTGATTTAGGCCTTTAAAAATTGAAAGAACTAACTTTTCAGAAAAGTGTCAAAATGCGGTCAAGAATGCGGCCATAGATCAGCTATGCGGACGGCATTCCTACCGCAGAATGAATCAAAGAGAAACCAAATTTTTATGTTGAAAATGCGGTCAAATCTGCGATCACATAATCAATATGCGGACCGCAGAGTGATCAGGGTGCATTCTGCGACGGCAGAACGCAAATGCGGACCGCATTGTCACCGCATTCCCAACCCGAGAGGTTTGAAACTTGAGCCATTTCTACGGTCCATTCTGCGGACCATATGTCGCTTCTGCCATCGTAGATAGGCGTCGCAGATCGTGTGCGCTCTGTTATTTTATAAAGTTCTAAGCTCGACCCCTCTTTTAATGAAACACCCCATCTCTCATTTTTAACCCATTTTATGAACAAAATAAGAGAGAGGAAGAGAGGGTTCTAGAGAGAGAAAGCTATTCTGTGGTGCATTCTGCGACTGTAGAATGCAAATGCGGACCGCATAGTCACCGCATTACCAACCCGAGAGGTTTGAAACTTTAGCCATTTCTGTGGTCCATTCTGCGGACCGCATGTCTGTTCTGCGATCGCAGATAGGCATCACATATCGTGTTCGCTCAGTTATTTTCTAAAATTCTAAGCCCGACCCTATTTTAATAAAACACCCCATCTCCCATTTTTAACCCATTTTTTGAACAAAATAAGAGAGAGGAAGAGAGGGTTCTAGAGAGAGAAAGCTATTTTTTTATCAATTGATCTTTCAAAAATCATATAAGCCCGGAAAATCTTGAGCATCTATCTTCCCCTATGATTTTAGGGTAAAATCCCTAACCCTTTTCCCCTAACTTTTGAACTCAGGTTTGGGGAGGGAGTTTCATACTTTGATTTAGAAAATTCTTGTTAGAAATCTACATGGATGTCTTCCAAACCCTAAAATCTTGTAAAAAGGGAACTGAGTAGTAAATTGTGAATTCCTATTCTAAAGGTCTATGTGTTAATCATGAACTAGATTGATCCTTCTTGATTGCTTCATGAATTGGAGTAGAGGTTAAAGAGAATATTCAATTCCAGTTATGTATGGCTAACTGTGATCTTCGTAAAATCGCCTATGCTAGTTGTGAAATTGTTGATTGTTGAAATTCATGTGATAATCGTTGTGAAGCTTTCGTGTTGTAGAAATTTTGTGGTAGTACCTTGTGGTGAATGTTGTGGAACTTGTAACTGGAACAACGGAAATAGAAATAATGTGGAATAGAGGGAATAGAAACAATTTGGAACAGTGGAAAAATGGAAACAATGTGGAATAATGCAGATGGAAACAATGTGGAACACTTGAAATGGAAATATTGTGGAATAATGTGTGTGGTTAGTTGTGAAAAAATTTTGATATGATCTAAATTGTCTATCAACTTTGATGAACATGAGGAATATTGTTGTTGCTAGTTGTGGAATGTTAATACCCTTGTTGTGGAATTATTTTAACAAAGTGCCATGGTTGATGTCTTGTACTTGTTGTTGTGCATTTTGTTGTTGCAAATTGAAAACTGTCTGGCTGGATCGGGTTACGCGCCGCAACATGGTGAAATAAGGTGTAGGTTGGGGTGATAAGGGTGGCTGAGGTAATAAGGGTGGACGATGCAATAAGGGTGGAAAATGTGATCCAATATCACTATTGATATGAATATGAATCATGAAATGATAAATGTGGAATAGTGAAAGGAGACAGTAGGAGAGTTTGTAACCTGTGGGGCACTGATTGCCCCTTTGTTTGACTACTTGAATCATTTGTTGTGGAATGTTTGGTTGTTGCTTCCTAGTTGTACTTGTACTATTGTTGTTCAATTCTATACTTGGTTATGAAATTTGGCTTGAGTTTACTTGGGACAGAGTTTGTTCATACATACCAGTACAATTCAAATGTATTGACGTCCCTTCTGGGGGCGCTACATTCGTTTTATGATTGTAGGTGGATCCATAGCAGGCACTCCAGTCCACTAACTGTAGCTCCTCATCACTTTTCATCAGCTGATTCGGAAAGCCAGTTTCCATTCGGGGCCTTATGTGGCTCACGCCACTTTTTGTTTTCTGATCTTGTTTTGATGTTGTATAAGGTATAGCCGAAGCCTTGTTGCTGACATTTCCATAATATTCTTCAATTGTATTTAGAGTCTCCGCAGACAGGTTGTGGGTAGTGTGGGGCATGGTAATTTGAAAGATAAATATTGATATGTGGCAATATTTTATAAAAATTGGAATACCTTTATTATCGTAAATGAATTTTCTAATGGGAATTGTTATTATTATGTTTATTAAATTTGGTTAATGGAGTCCATATCCTATAAATGGATATTTCACCTGGTTATTAGGTAATGAGAATGAGGGGTAACACGTGCGATAGGAAAGGCACCCATGTCCGCTTGACTGGGGATGCCCAGTCGAGTGTCGGTCATGTCCCTCGAATTTGGGGCATGACAGTTCATCACTTTCTTCTTGGAGAAGTATGTACCGCAGTATCGTAGAGAGGAGATACATAGGCGGTTTGAGTGGCTATGACAGTGAGATATGGATGTGTCTCAGTATGAGATGAGGTTTTCAGAGTTGGCTCGTCATGTCACTTGGATGGTTCCGATTGATCACGAGCGTATTAGGAGATTTATTGATGACCTCAACTACCATCTCCATGTTCTGATGACTAGAGAGAGTATTGGGTGCTTCATTTAAGGAGGTGGTTGATATAGCTCAAGAGATTGAGGCAGTTCTTCTTTAGGATCGAGAGGAGAGGGAGGCCAAGAGATCTCGGGGTTCGGGCAGATATAGTGGCTCTCCTTCGAGGGGCATGTTCTAGCATGGTAGGGGTCATTCTTTGAGGCCCGCTCAATCGTCCCGAACCGAGTATCGTGGGGCATCTTCAGGTCGTGGTTATCATGGTTCTCAGCAAGGTCAGCCTTCACTCAGTGCTCTTCCAGCATAGAGTTCATCCTATGCTTCGTCCGCTGAGGGTATGTCCAGGCCAAGCGCATCAGCTAGTCAATCCGACGCGAGGGGTTCCCTTCAGTCCCATTCTCCAGCACCTAGGATTTTATATGAGTGTGGAGAGTTCAGCCATACATAGAGGCAGTGTCCTCGTTGTACTGCCAGCTCATCTCAGTAGAGGGGTCGGCCCCTGTCTGCTGTTCCAGTTTCTTCAGCACCTGCCAAGCCAGCTAGGGTGAGGGTCAGGTAGCGAGGTGTCTCACCAGAGATGGAGGTCGATCAGGCGATGGTCAGGCTCGTTGTTATGCTCTTCACGGAAGGAGAAATGTCATTGCTTCAGATGCTATTATTACATGTACTTTAGTCTGCCACAGAGATGCCTCAGTCTAATTTGATCCCAGTTCCACCTATTCTTATGTGTACTCATATTTTGCTCATCACATTCTGAGGGTGTCTTGCTTTACCTGTCATGTATCTACCCCGGTAGGCGATACTATTGTTGTAGACCATGTGTACCGGTCATATTTGATGAGTATTGGGGGTTTGGAGACCCGAGTTGTATCTATTATTATTATTGAGCATGGTGGATTTCGATGTTATTTTAGGCATGGGTTGATTGTCTCCGTTTCATACTATTCTAGAATGTCATGCTAAGACAGTCACTTTTGCTATGCCAGGTGTACCGAGGATTGAGTGGCATGGTGGGACTAATTATGTTCCTAGTAGAGTGATTTCATTCTTAAACGCCCAGCGTATGGTTGGGAAGGGTTGCATTTCATATTTGGCGTTCATGAGGATGCTGGAGCCGAGACTCCTAGCATTGGTTCTGTTCCAGTTGTGAGGGAGTTTTCCTATGTATTTCGTGCAGACCAGTCGGGCATGCCACCGGACGGGGATATTGATTTTGGTATTGACCTAGTGTCGGGCACTCAGCCCATTTCCATTCCTCCACATCGTATGACACCAATGGAGTTGAAACAATTGAAGGATTAGCTTCAGGAACTCCTAGATAAGGGGTTCATTCGGCCTAGTGTGTCATCCTGGGGTGCACCGATTCTGTTTGTAAAGAAAATGGATCGGACCATGAGAATATTCATTGACTACAGGAAATTGAAAAATGTAAGAGTGAAGAACAACTATCCCTTGCCTCGCATTGATGATTTGTTTGACCAACTTCACAGAGCAAGGGTATTCTCCAAGATTGATCTCCCTTCGGGCTATCACTAGTTGAAGATCAGGGATTCAGATATTATTAAGGATGATTTCAGGACTAGATATGGGAACTATGAGTTCCTTGCTATGTCTTTTGGGCTGAGTATTGCCCCAACAACGTTCATGCATTTTATGGACAATGTATTTTTGACCTTATCTGGATTCGTTTATAATATTTTCATTCATGACATTTTATGGTACTCGCGTAGTTAGGAGGAGCACACGGAGTATTTGCGAGTTGTATTGCAGGGATTGAAGAGGAGAAGCTTTATGCAAAGTGTGTGAGTTTTGGCGCAGTTCAGTGGCTTTCTTGGGACATATGGTGTCTAGAGATGGTATTCAGGTCGACCCGAGGAAGATAGAGGTAGTTCAGAGTTGGCCTAGACCGACCTCAACCACAAAAATTCGTAATTTCCTTGGTTTGGTAGGTTATTATCGCGGATTTGTACAGGGATTTTCCTCTATTGCATCGCCCTTGACCAAGTTGACTTAGAAGGGTGCTCCATTTGTATGGTGGACGAGTGCGAGAAGATCTTTTAGAAGCTCACAACGGCTTTGACTGCCTTAGTATTGGTCTGCCATCATCTTCAGGTTCTTATACTGTATATTGTGATGCTTCGAGAGTTAGGATTGGATGTGATTTATGTAGGAGGTTAGAGTTATTGCTTATGCTACTCATTAGTTGAAGCCCCACGAGAATAACTACCATGTACATGATGTTGAGTTGGCTGCTATAGTTCATGCTTCGATGATTTGGAGGCACTACTTGTATGGTGCATCTTGTGACATATTCACCGATCATCGCAGTCTTCAACAGTTGTTCAAGCAAAAGAATCTTAATTTGAGGCAGCGAAGGTGGCTAGAGTTACTCAAGGATTATGATATATACCATTCTATATCACCCGGGGAAGGCCAATGTAGTGGCCGATGCCTTGAGCCAAAAGGCAGTTAGTAGGGGGAGTTTGGCATATATTCCAGTTAGGGATAGGCCCTTTGTACTTTATGTTCATGCCTTGGCCAATCGGTTGGAAAGACTAGATATTTGGGACCCTAGTTGGGTGTTGGCTTGTGTGCTTTTTTCGGTCTTCATTATATAACTGCATAAGAGAGCGCCAATATGATGATCCACATTTGCTTGTCCTAAAAGGGTTCAACATGATGATGCCAGAGACATGACAATTGATGAGGATGGTGTGTTGAGGATGCAGGGCCGGATTTGCGTTCCCAATGTTGATGGGCTTCGGGAGTTTATACTGGAGGAAGCCCATAGCTCGCGGTATTCCATTCATCTGGGTGTCGTAAAGATGTATCAGGATTTGAGGCAGCACTATTGGTGGAGGAGAATGAAGAACGACATTGTAGGGTTTATGTCTCGGTGTCTCAACTGTTAACAGGTGAAATATGAGCATCAGAGATCGGGTCGTACTTCAGCGGATGATTATTCCCGAGGAGAAGTGGGAGAGAGTCATTATGGATTTTGTAAATGGTCTTTCTCAGACTTTGAAGAAGCTCGATTCGATTTGGGTGATTGTGGATTGGCTAACCAAGTCCGCACACTTCATCCCGGTATGTACTACCTATTCTCCGGAATGGCTAGCAGGGACCTTTATCTGGGAAACTGTTCGATTGCATGGTGTTCCAGTGTTTATCATCTCAGATAGAGGTACTGAGTTTACTTCTCAGCTCTGGAGGAGGTTTCAGTGAGATTTAGGTATGCAGGTAGAGTTGAGCACAACATTTCATCCTCAGACGAACGTGCAATATGAGCGTACTATCCAGATATTTGAGGATATGTTGCGTGCCTATGTTATTGATTTTAGAGGTTCTTGGGATGAGTTTTCGCCGCATGCAGAGTTTGCCTACAACAACAGTTATCAATGAGCATTCAGATGGCTCCGTATGAAGCGTTGTATGAGATGCGATGTGGATCTCCAGTTGGTTGGTTCGAGCCCGGCGAGGCTAGGCAATTGGGGACAGAGTTGGTTTAGGATGCTTTAGAGAAGGTGAAGCTGATTCAGGAGAGACTTCGTACAGCTTAGTCGCGTCTGTCACACCTCCTTATTTACATGGCTGACCCAAAGGATGACACGTATAATGGAGTTTTTCCAATTAAAATGACATTATTCGAAATGGGATTATTTATTAATTAAGAGTCGCCACTTGGGATAGGTTTGGGTTTTTGTATCCCAAGTCACTGGTTTATTTAGAATCCCAGATCGAGGAAATGTTTCCACTGCCCAATTGGAGTCTGCAAACAAGAAATTCTTAAGTAAGGAATTGTGTTGACCCGAGGGAAGGTGTTAGTAACCCTCGGATCCCGTGGTTCTAGCATGGTCTCTTAAACGATTATAAATGGCTAATTTTCAGATTTTTATACATGTTCATCCTACAACGCAATTTTAAAATTATTAACCACTTTATGTCACTTATTAGGAATATTTGCAACGTTATCAAAACATGTCTCGAATCATGTCACATAAATACACCTAGGTTCTCGACACATTTTAACATCGTTGAGACTTGAATTTGGGTCAGTAAAATGCACACCTGAATTTAGGAAGATATCTTATTAAAGATTGTGCCAATAGCAACTACGCGTTTTAAATTTCATGGAAGAGCCGCGAAATTCTCTAAACGGCACCTCCGGATTTCCATGCATCTTTTATTGCAATTAAAGGGCCAACGCAGTGTATGATCTTGTTTAGCGTGGCACACCCATTTTATATTTATTTAAGAAAAGACAACCTAAAAAGACTATAAGTATCTATTATACGTGTCTATAAAACAAAAGATACGTCCTTATTATTTCATATGTTAACGATATATTCAAAATAATGATTCAGCATGTATATCTTTGGCGTCATTCATCGCTGATTTTGCAATTTGGGCTGCATTATTAGAAATAGCAAGCCCAGAGAATGCATTTCCTTAAGCTTCGCATCTACAGTAGTTTGGGCTTTCAATTTGAGCCCAGAAACATTGGACTACAAATTAATCACAAAGAGCAGGACAACATTTCCAGATTGTTACACTACAACTGTTGATATTATATAGTTGATTATTTTCAAACATATTAATGATATTTAACAAAGGGACTCCTGGTAATGATTTTCATTGGAAAATTAGTAAGTTACAACTCGAGTTTCAGATCTAGCATCTAAAACAAAAACTGATATACTTGTCAATAAGAGTACATAAACAGATATTGAATCCCTATTACATAATCAATTATAAAAATCAGGTAGGTTATTTAACTACCATATTTTGAAACCTATTGAAATTGAAACGAATTAAAATCCATTGTTCAAATACAGTCCAATATAATACATGTTTATACATATTACAGCACTAGAAACAATACTAAACTAGCAACATTTATATTATAAAAACTAATATAAAACATGATCATATTCATTATCAGTCATGGTCATGAATGTGTACAGTTGTGCATTTCCATAATTTTCCAAGATGGGAGCAATACCTAGAATTACAGCCATAGAGGAATCCTATAAGTAAGTTAAACGAGAAGCAAGCAAGCAACAACAAATCAAACAGCTATCACCCAAGAATGGTAACAGGAATTCTGGAAAAATTTTGAAAAGCCAACACACACAAATTTCAATCCTTAATGCGCATGCTTCAATCATCTTCAACTTCTAAGGAATAGAATTAGATTATTATAGAAGATTTTGCCAGGAAACTTAAGATTTCAGGAAATTGATTTTCAGATAGATGTTCTCGGCCTTTTTTTAAGAATGTATACCTCAAAATGTATCTGAATGTATATCTAAAATGTATCCCCTTCTAAACAATCAGAGGTCTCTTTATATAGCCAAAGCCTTAGGGCAACAAAATCTTTCTTGTTTTCTTTTTAATCCTTTACCCATTTTTAAGATTTTCCTAATCAATCCCTTATTTTCTAACTTGTGCCTCAAGTTTTGAGGAAGAATTAACAGAAATTGTATTTTGACCCTTTAATAGAATGTTCCACAAGTTTGTCGCAAGATACTTATGTTCAAATACCCCCAATACCCCTGCCTTCCCTTCTTATTACTGACCTATATGTGTTATACCCCGGTGCCTATCCATTTGGTCAGCAATTGACCCTAGTTAACTACCTAAGGTCATAAACCAAGGTTATTATATAAGCAGGGATCAAATTTGAGAAAGCTGGCCATGGCCAACTGTTTAATTGAAGATTATACTATACTATGCAAAAGCAAACGACCAAGGGTCAAAAATTGATAAGTAACAAATCAATGCAACACATATATTCAGGCGGATTTAAACAAATATCACCATGTGGAACCAAATTAACTCAGAAACAAAGAGGAACTAATCAGCACAATCTTCAGAAATAAGATTTATCACACATGGATACTAATCGATTTTGAATCAAAAGAAATGGAAAATCAAAGATGAATAATTCCGACCTTTGAATGATCATCCAAATGAGTCAACAGGAACAACTATGACTTCAGATGTTAAGCAAACTATTCAGAAGCATATTATCCAATCTTAAAACAAAGACAAGCATATGATTCCAGATGGAAACAAATACTCAAGATATTTCAAAGATGAGCAGATGAAAAAATTCATGTACTTAAAAGAATGAAAACAAATAAGATCAAAAGCAATTAAAAAAGAAAACAAGAACGAGCATATGATTCTAGATGGAAGCACCTACTCAGAATATTTCGAAGATGAATAGATAGAAAACATCATTTACTTAGTTAAATGAAAACAATGAAGATGAAAAGCAATTAGAAAAGAAAACAAGGATGAGCATATGATTCTAGATGGAAGCACCTACTCAGAATATTTCAAAGATGAACAGATAGAAAAATTCATGTACTTAAACAAATGAAAACAAAGAAGATCAAAAGCAATCAGAAAAGAAAACAAACAAAATTAAAAGCAATCAAAGGAAATTAAAACAATCAAAACAAAGGGAACTTAGCTTATTTTTTTCCGAAATTGCAACACTAAAAAATTGGGGCTTTCACGTCCAATAGTTTCAAGCATTTCTGGGAAGGCTTGTTAACCGTTGTGACCCTTGTACCATTGTTTGAGAGGGGGAGAGGGTATTAGGTTAGGGTTAGTTGTCTTGGGGGTGAGTCTGTGTTTCAGGCTATTTTTTATCTAAGTTTTGGCCAAATCAGGTTACATTCGAAGACTGATGGTCGTGGCTTTATGGAAAGAATGGTTAGGATGTCACCTGGGACCATTTTGAGGGATTTTGGTTATATTGGGGTTTGGGTCGGAGCTTCGATTCAATATTAGATGAGATTGGTAAGGGTTCGAGGGACGAGATTTAGAAGGTTGGATAGAGAAGAATGAGGCGGTTCAGGGGTGTTAATTTGGATAGGTTTGGGGTTGGTGCTGTCGTAGGCGGAGGAGACGACGACCATTAAATTGAATATTCAACGGGCTGGGGGGATATTTGAGGGAGTCTGATAGTAGGAGGGGAAAAGGGAGACTGCGAGGGTTCTACGGTGTAAGTTGTGGGCCATTTGGTGCCCGCCAGTGCCGTGAAACGATTTCCGGTGATGGTTTCAGGGTGGTGGATGGTGGACCTGTGGTGGTTGATAGGCGGTGTTACACCGGTGTATGTGCGTACGAGGATGAAGACTTTTGTCGCTCCGTATACACACACGTTTGGACATATATATGGGTTTAGGAAAGGAGTTTAACGACTGAGATTGACGGCCCCAAAACGACGTCTCTTATATGAACATGGGTCAAAGAAGGGTTGTGGGTTGGATTCGGGTATTTTGGACGGGTACAGGGGTTTTGGCCACTCAGACTTCGCCCAATTTTGGCCAACTTTGTTAGACCTCTTTATTTCCTACTTTTTTTCATTTTTATTTTCTAAAACTATGTAATTTAATTTTAAAAACTCTAAATTCAGCTAAATTAAACTAATAACTACCTAAACATAAACAAGTATGAAAATTAACAATAAAATGCCAAAAGTGAAAATTAACAATAAAATGCCAAAATAACTACTTCTTTTTTGTAATTTTTAGAACAAGACCTTAATTACTAATTAATTTTAACAAAATATGTGAAATTAAATACTAAATGTTTATGTATTTTTTCTTTGTATTTTTATGACTTGTCATGCATGCATCAATGAAAATACACACTAATATGCGCAATTAAATCCTAAAAATAAATAATAAAATGAAATATCCTAAGTTTGAGAATTCTGTAGGAGTAATTTTAATGAGGCAAAAATTACGTGCTCACAACGTCAGGAGAGTTATGCGCACCAGAAGGTTCGAGATGTATCTTATATGGTTGGTAAGAAGATTTTGCTGAACGTTTTGCCCATGAAGGGTGTTGTGCGGTTTGGAAAGAAAGGGATGCTGAGCCCACGCTTCATTGGACCTTTTGAGGTACTTAAGAGGATTGGAGAGGTAGCTTATATGCTTGCATTACCACCCAGCTTGTCGAGCGTGCATCCAGTATTTCATGTATCTATGCTCTGGAAGTATGTTGGAGACCCGTCCCATGTGTTGGACTTCAGCATGGTTTAGTTGGATGGTGATTTGACCTATAATATGGAGTCGGTGGCTATTTGGGTCATTAGGTTCAAAAATTGAGATAAAAGGATGTAGGTTTCGGTGAAAGTGCAGCGGAGAGGTCGACCGGTGGAGGAGGCTACTTGGGAGACCGAGCGGGAGATGCGGAGCAGATACCCTCACCTGTTTGAGGCTTCAGGTATGTTTCTTGACGCGCTCAAGGACGAGTGTTTGTTTTAGTTGGGGAGGATGTGATGACCCGGCCCGTTGTCACGTGAGATACCGCATCGTTTTCCCAATTTTCATGTTCTTTATGCTTCATTTTCTGTAGCTTTTGTGGTCGAGTTGATTCGAAGAGGTTTTGGTAGGAAATGAGACACTTAGTCTCTTTAAGGAAGGTTTGGTTTGGAAAATTCAACCGGGTGTTGACTTATGAGTTAGAAGGTTCGCATGTGATTTTAGGTGATTCAGTTCGCTCCG
The DNA here is from genome assembly GCA_034376525.1 of Nicotiana benthamiana. Taxonomy (NCBI): domain Eukaryota; kingdom Viridiplantae; phylum Streptophyta; class Magnoliopsida; order Solanales; family Solanaceae; genus Nicotiana; species Nicotiana benthamiana. The sequence goes on along the minus strand of CM067329.1, from coordinate 114,814,467 downwards.
AGGGATGATTTTTGACCGAGGAGCATGATCGGAATTGATTTTGGAGGTCCGGTGTAGAATTAGGCTTGAATTGGCGAAGTTGGTATTTTGGCGAATTCCGGTTGATAGCTGAGATTTTGATTTAAGGGTCGGAATGGAATTTCGAGAGTTATTGTAGCTTCGTTATGTCATTTCTGATGTGGATGCAAAGTTTCAAGTAATTTGGACGTCGTTTGGTTGGTTTTTTTATCGAATACGTGTTTTGGAAGCTTTAGAAGAGCTTAGGCTTGAATCCGATGTTATTTGAGGCGTTTGGATGATTGGAAAAAGTTTGGATGACGTTTTAGCTTATTTGATGCTTTTTCTTGAGGTCACGGGAGCCTCTGGCTGATTTCGGATGGCTAAACGAAAAGTCTCAGACTTGAAAATGCAGCATCAGTTGGAGGCCTCGCAAATCCAAGACATGGTTCGCATTTGCGATCTAGCAATTGAAGTGACGCTTCTCATTTGCGAAAGAGCTGCCTGAGGCAGAGTTCGCATTTGCGAAAATTTGATCGCATTTGCGACCTTAGCATGGTTCACATTTTTGAGCTCCTTGTCGTATTTTCGACCTTGACAGGGAAGGCCTTTGTCTGCAATTCCGAAGTTTTTGTCGCATTTGCGACTATCGCATTTGCAAACCAGGTGTTGCAAATGCGACATCTGAGGGCTGTGTTTCGGTTATTAAATTCGAACTTAGCACATATCCCTCATTTCCCGCTTGACCTTGGGCAATGTTTAAGAGCTTTCGGACAAGAATTGAAGAGGGCTTTATCTGGGATTGATTGGAGGTGAGTCCTACTATCTAAAAACATGATTTAATTGTAGAATCAACCCAGAAATTCATGAAAACTTAGCAAAAATGGGAAGAACTAGGGCTTGAGTTTCGATATTTTGATGGGTCATTTAAGCTCGGATTTGGGAGTTCTTGGTATGTATAGACTCGTGGCGAGATAAGGAATTCGCTGATTTAAATTTTTTTGGAATTCGTGAAGTGGGTCTGAGGTTTGGGTTTTGCCAAATTCGAGATTTTTGCAATTTTTTATTATTTTTTATTGTGTATTGTTCCATTGGCATATTTAGACATATTCGTTGTTGTTTTGATCAGGTTCGACGCGCAAGGACGTCGATTTGAGAATTAAGGGCATAGCGTGCTAGGATTTTTGGCTGACTTGAGGTGTGTAATGATAGTAAATGATGTCAAGGGGGTTTGAAACCCCGGATTTGCACAACGCAGTGCTATTTTGAGGCGAAACATGCGCTTAATAATGAGCACGGGGTTGTTTACTACTGGGAATTGTGGCTTCGCCGGTCCTGGGTTATATTTGTACCACGTATTTAACAGAGATGTGTTTGTTATCAATATAATTTGGGCTTATTTCCATATTTTGGGCTTTTTACCAATTACTTGAGTCCATCGTGGTGTTTATCATTGTTTCCTCACTATTTGATATACTATTTGAACTTAGTCTTGTTGATTAACACTGTTTTACAAACTCAATCACTTTTAAGTGAATTTTGAGATCTAAATGATATTTCCAATATTTTTTGGGTTGCGCACTACTATTTTTTGATGCCCGAGGGGCTTATGATGTTTTATTTCTCCGGACTAAGTGAGGCCGAGGGCCTTAGATACATTTATATGCCACGAGGTGGCTTGAGTGTGATGTGAGAAGGCATTAAAGCCTGAGTGTGATGTGAGAAGGCTTTCATGAGTTATGTTGATATACCTCTTAGTTCGCAAGGGGTCCCTTTCGGAGTGTGCACACCCACAGTGAGCACGGTTATCCATATGATCTAATAATGAGCCCGAGGGGCTAATACTATGCCTAGTGACTGATACTAAGCCGAAGGGTGTTTCTATGCTGAGCGAATTATACTGGGCCCGAGGGGCAGATTACTACTCATTGTTTACTTGTTATTTTATATGTTTCTAAAAAGGAGATTTCATTTTATTCTTTACGGTTAACTATTTTAAGTGATTTACTGCCTGATATAGAATTGCCTTGTGAAATTATGTGTTTTCATGCCTTCGGTATTATTTATTATTATTACTCACTGTGTCGGAGTACTCACATTACTCATTGCACCATGTGTGCAGATTCAAGCATAGTAGAGTCTGCACCTGAGCACTAATTCCTTCCGCACCAGGCAGCGAGTTGGAGCTACGAGGTAGCTATAGACGTCTGCAACCCCTTCTCTCCCTTATCCTATCTCATTTATGTTTTTCTCAAGCAATTGTATTGGATATTATATTCGGTAGACTAATAGCAAACTCTGTAGAAGCTCACGACTTGTGACACCCCGATTTGGGTTGTGTTGGGATGGTATCTTATTCTTTTATCATTATTTCTGCATTTATTACTATTTTACACGTGCTTTATATTATTTAAATGTTGATTATATGTTAACATGGTATTTGCATTTTTCTGGCCGCCCTCATCTTCACGAAAGGCGCCATCATGACCGGTCGTGGGTTTAGGGTCGTGACGACTGATTCGCTACATAATTCAGATAGGAAGCCCAAATCAGGCCTGCCTGCTGGTTGTAATTGATTAACAAAAGGAACTTATTTATAAATTATAGGTAGCCCAAGTCAGGCCTGCCTGCTGGTTGTAATTAAATAACAAAAGGAACTGATTTAGTTTATAAGTTATCTTAAGACTTACCTAAGTGATAGACAAAAACCTATAGGCATGACATCTACAGATTTCATAAATAAGAGTATGAACTGATTACATGTTAATTTTAGAAAAGGTTGCTAGTTTTAACAGAAAGAGTACAAGTTCTGCAATGGACAATGCATTACTACTGATAGTTTTAAACTTAGAAACGAGCGAGGCTATTCAGATTTGAAAGGACCCCAATAGGCATGCTTTCTATGTTTTTGTTAACTTTAAATACTGTTATAGACGTAGAGAAATGTAAAAATCCTACAACACACTATCAAGGTGTTGCATTTTTTATTATGAACGATATATCTGATTGCATGGTTATTAAGGCCTATAAACACATTTTTATCTAATGAGAGATGAGTATGCAAGAATTAGATAGGTCCTATTGGCATCTTATCTAAATGAGAATGCAGAAGTTCTTATATATATGGTATCTGCATGCGAGTGCAGAATTCAATAAACATGGAATCTATTCATAAATTCAAAAAGAAACTCCTATTGACAGGATATTTATATAAACGTAGAATTCATGAAATTCCTATGGGCATGGTATCTATATGAAATGAAGAAATTAGAAATTCCTATGATGTACTGAAATCTGAAATTCCTATAGGCAAGTTATCTACATGATATGTTGGAATCAGAAGTCCCTAAAGGCAAGTTATCTATGTGATATGCTGTAATTAGAAATTCCTATAGGAAAGTTATCTATGTGATATATTGTAATCAGAAATTCCTATATGCAAGTTATCTACCAATTGCATGAAATTATTCCCTTCCCCTTGCACTAGCCATCCCCAATAGTTACACAAAGTTATTATAGTCCAAAGAAAAAATAATGTAAAGAAAATACATCAAAAATTTGAAAGTTACAACCAAGAAAAGCCTGATTCAGACCTCCTGTCTAATTTATGAAGTAAACAAACTCCAAAGATCAATGTCTCAAAGCCTTTCTCTCATTTGGATGCGTTAGAGTTTCCGAAGAGTCCACATGGACTCCGGGCAGCGCTCACATCCAAATGCATTACAGAGTCAACACATAGTGCAGTGTGGAAGGGGCCAGCCCTCCAGTGTCAATGTTTAGAGGGAACTCAAGGTCCCAAGGCAAGGCTCACAAGAGGGAGGCAGAACCTAGGAACTAAGAGGGAGAGTGCAGGTGCAGAAATGAAATTCTGAAAGGAGGAAAAGGAAAAGGACAAAGGGATTAACTTAAATATAAGCGCACATAACGGCATAGGGGAGTGGGGAATTTGCAAGAACAAAAGAAAAGCAGGTTGATAGCCATACCCAGCAATGGGATATGCTGGTACACCTTCCAGCCTATTTAGAGGTTAAAACCTCATTGGTTCAAAACTTAGTTCATGGACAACAACTCATGTTACCAAGCCCTAAGTCACCACTCACAATCACATTGGAGTAATTGAATAGGGAGCAATGATTCACAGTAGAAACATGCATTAGAACACAACATGCTAAGTAAAATATTGAACTCCACATAGACAGTAAAGTAGACATACATACAAAGACTGTAAGTAAACACGTTGGGGTGATGCTGAATTAAAAAATTAGGAGATACCAGCTTCAAAGAAACAAGTAAAAAAAGCAGTAGTCTTATAAAAACCAAAGTGCAAATAGGAAGATAGAATACTTTAAGTGTGCGAGATTGTGAGATTGTGAAGTCTAAATTGTGTTAATCGTGTGTCTGTGTGTGTGGCGTGAAAGAAAAGAGTCATGTATTTATAGTGTGAAATTCATGAGAAAATAAGGTACGAGAATAATTGAAGACTGATTGTAAATCAATTACATAAGGTTTCCCTTAATTAAGGGATTCAGATTCAAACGAATACAACCAATTAAGAAAAGGAGTTAATCAAACACGTGTAAAGCATACAATTGAGGGCAAATATATAAGGGTTATTTAGGGATAGGGTCTTTGACATACACATTTGTACAATTTAAGGAAAGAGAATAAATTAACAGCCAAGAAATCAGAAATTCAAAGATTTGGTATGAATGAACCAAGCCATAAAGGTGGAAATTTATTTAACTTAAGGAGCAACAGCAACAATCAATTAGACTATTAAAAGGAGATTCTGAATCAATCACTAGTTCGAAAACCTATTTGAAGAAAGATTTGTCACACATATATAGCATATAGACACGCTTAAACAGGAAAGAACTGCCATGCCAATCAGTAGAAGAGTCTAGTTTAGAAGAAATTTAAAAGTTCAGAGTTGTAGGTAAGTGAAGATATTCAAACTTAGTTCAAAAACACAAAAGTTAGTCTGAGAGAGTCACGAGTTTAAAATAGATTCCTAGTTCAATCACATGACCGAACCTCGGCAGAACCTCTAAATTCTAGGGTTTCCACCTTGAATAAAATACAAAGATGAGGAAGCAAGTAGTCGAAACGGGCTTAGGGGTTTCTTACAGAAACTAATAAGAACACATGCAAACACAGTAGAAGGTTCAAAGCAAACAGAGTGAAGAGAGTGATTCGAAGCATAATGAGAGAACAACATGATAGTAGAAGAAACATGCTTAAGAAAACTTCTTTCAGAAGGGACTTAAACAGGGTTCAGTAGAAGATAAAATAGTGAGCACTTAAGAAACCAATAGCAGATATAGTAGAAAAACATACTTTTAGAAGGAACTTAACCAAAGTTCAGAAGAGAAAAAATATTAAAACACTTAAGAATACAGCAGAAGAAACATGTTTAATGAGCTCCTTTTTAGAAGAACCCAAATAAGGATTAGCAGAAAGCGAACGAAGAGCTTTAAGAACTTAGTAAAAATAAAGTAGTAGAACACAAGAACACCGAAAAAGCATAACAAAAGAACATATAGGAAAACACAGTAAGATAAACAAATGAGAACATGGTATAGAGACAACGTAGGAAAACAAAATATTAGAAAGCACAAAAGAAAGTGTGTAGTAGAAAGGAAACATACGAGAATAGTAGAGACAAATACACACAAAGAAACGGAAACAAAAAGTTTGAGAAATATTTCAAGTATTTCAAAAATCCCTAAATCAAAAAAGAATCAAATTTGAAATTAATTTTTGAAAGCAAAGTTAGGGAAATCGTTTGAAAACTCATATAGAGCATAGATAAACAACAAATCTGAAAAGACTGGAGAAAAACCTCTGGTGATTTTAGAAGAAATCTAAAATGAGAAAGGCATTAAAAAGGTCACTGATCAGAGTCGGAGAAGCTAGAATCAGGCTCAGAAGACAAGGATACGCCGGAGCAAGGCCGGCGATGACCGTGAAACCTCGAGTCGGCAAAGGTATGGATGAAGACCTTCGAGGTCTGGCCTCAAATCTTCAAGTATCAAGCACAAGAGTAACAGGAGGTAAGTATTAGGCTACCATGGCCGGAGAAGCCATGGTTTCTGGTGGCTTTCAAAGTTGAGGCAATTAAAGGCGGCTAGGGTTAAGGAAGGTTCGAGAGAATCTGAGAGAGAAGAGGGGTTTCAAGGTGAAGTCTCTAAGGGAAAATGAATTAGGGTTGGGTTTTGGTAAATTAAAAATGGTAAGGGGTCATCGTGGTCGTTGATGACAATTGATCGATGGCCTGGATCAAAAGAGAGAACGGGTTGGATAAATGGGACAAGGGTCGGGTTATATTGCATCTGGATCGATAATTTTGAGATTAGAAATTGGGTTACTAGGGACGTCAAATTTAAGCTATAATTGTAATATAATAAGGCTATCATTTCAATAGCCACTTTCCCTTTTTAATTGATAAAAGATAAAAAAAATGATTTTTGAAACAAATTAAAGGAATTAATTTAATTAATTGTATATATACATTAAACTAAAAATACTAGAATAAGTTTTGTTATTATAAACGCTATTAAATCTTAAAATAGGCTAGAATTGCAATTTAGTGCAATATTAGCTTAAAATACGAAATCAATTTATAAAAATGTGCAAAACTTACCTTAGCTATATATTGGAATAAATATTAGAATAAAATAAATTAATTACCAAAATGATAATTTGAGGAACACTTATTGGTTTTTGTATTTCTAAAATAGGGCAATAAATCAGTTTAAAAATCTTATAAAAAATTGGAAAAAATAATAAAATACTTAGACATGCTTACATATATATATATATATATATATATATATATATATATATATATATATATATATATATATATATATATATATATATATATATATATATATATATATATATGTGTGTGTGTTTTGAAAGTATTTTACATATATAAAATATACAGGTAAATATCCGCTCTTTACCCCGGAAAGATGAAAAAGTTGTCGAGTGAAGTGGTTTAAAATTGTTGACCATGCTATGGTTTCTGAGAAACCTACATATCCCTGGTCTTACAAGAATTAGGTCGTATATAGTTCAGTATCTGTTGGCAGAGTATGCAGAGGGAGGTTTTCTGAGAACGGACGCAATGTTTAGGTAGGGATGAATGGTTAAAGTCTAATAGGGCTGCGGGAGCTAGAGCGGGATCATTCCTACTGAGACGGCCATCGCTCGTCGATTTACTAGCAAATAAACAATACAACCATATATTGTGCATAAATTTAAACATGATGCAAGTTCCCGTTGGACCATGAATGCTATCTTTGGAAGGTTAGGATGACGTCCTTAAACCATGATGTCATGGGCCATAAAGCGTATAATAAAGGATTCGCATGCCATGAGATGATGCTCCAGGGCAGTGAGGATGATGCCTCCGAGCGATGATGGTCTTTGAATAATTATATGCAAGAGATAAAAATGGGTCCTCAGGCTATGGCATGGTGTTCTCGGGCTATAAAGATGGTGTCTCTGAACAATTATCCCTTTGGACAGTTTAGTGATCTTTCAATCCATGAGATGCGGAAGGTGGAAATCTTTCAGCCAATGCAAAATGCAATGAGTGGCGATATTTCAGCCGATGCAAGATGTAAATGAGGTGGCGATCTTTAATCCTTGCAATGAGGTGGCGATCTTTCATCCAATGCAAAATATAAATGAGGTTGCAATCTTTCATCCAATGCGAAATATAAATGAGGTGGCGATCTTTTAGACAATGCAATGAGATGGCTATCTTTTAACCATGGAAGTAATAAATAAAGTGGCGATATTTTTGCCATGCATTGAGGTGGTGATCTTTCAGCCAATGCAAAATGTAAATGAGGTGGCGATCTTTCAGCCGTGCAAGTGAATAATAAAGCTGCGATATTTCAGCTATGCAATTAGGTGGTGATCTTTCACCCAAAGCAAAATGTAAATGAGGTGGCGATCTTTCAGCAAATACAATAAGGTGGCAATATTTCAGCCAATGCAAGTAAAAATAAAGCAGTGATATTTCAGCCGTGTAATAAGGTGGCAATCTTTCAGCCAACGCAAAATGTAAATGAGGTGGTGATCTCTCAGCCAATCCAATGAGGTGGCGATCTTTCAGCCAATGCAGAATGAAAATGAGGTGACGATCTTTCAGCCAATGCAAGTAAAATAAAGTGGCAATATTTTAGTCGTGCCGATGGAGGCTTAATCTCGGAAGGCACAATGGTAGCCTTATGCAATGCATGAATGCAGGTGGAGACAGAGCTTAGTCTCGGAAGGCATAATGGTAGCCTTATGCAATGTAGGAAATGCAGATGGAGGTAGAGCTTAACCTCGGAAGACAGAATAGTATCCTTATGCTATGCAAGAATGCAGATGGAGACAAAGCTTAGTCTCAGAAGGCAGAATAGTAGCCTTATGCATGAAGTAAAGGAAGAATAGTAATGAAATTTCTTAGCTGATAGCTGATTGTGATATCGTGGCCGCTAGGATATTGGATAGCGAATGCGAATAGATGTGATGGTTCTGAGAGTTGTGTCCCTATTGCATAATATGTTACTTTACGACTTAGGTTCCAGCATTCAAAGAAAAATTGTGAGTTTTGTAAAGGGGAAAGGTTAGTTCGTGCCCCCTCCGACTTTGCTTACCTTGTATGGCTTTGATCTGATGATGTGGTATGTATCATCAGGGTAGCATTGCTGAACAAGGAAATTTCAACAATAAATATGCATGAGTTTGTTTCAAAATACGATATGGGTATATATTTTGAAATAGTTTTGGATGAACCGATGACTGTGACGTGGTTCAGGACATCGCGACGTCTCTCGCTTTTGAATTTTGAGGTTCCTCCTCAAAATTCTACCCTAGTATACTGGGTTGCTGCTTCTGGCAGTTCCTTGCGTTGATCAGCTGAAGTTACTTCAAAATTTTGAGGGTCCTCCTCAAAATTCTGCCCCAGTTTCCAATTACGGGGGAAAACGAAAAATTTTATTGAATTGTGACCGAACCCATACGGCTTGCCTACGTATCCCGTCTTAAATAGGATTTAGGTTAGATGTAGTTCAAATTACATTATATGAGGAAAGCATAAATATTACACATAGTATCTCTTGATTATATCTGAATTGATTGGCTTTGGCCAAACTTCTCCATCAATTTCTGCAAGCATGAAGGCTCCTCCTGTTAGTACCAAATGAACCATGTATGGACCCTACCAATTGGGAAAGAATTTCCCTTTAGCTTCATCTTGATGCGGGAAAATTTCCCTTACCACTAGCTGCCTCGGTGTGGATCGTGTTGGTTTGACTCTATTGTTGAAGGCTCTAGACATTCCATTCTAATAAAGATGACCGTGGCAAAGTGCATTCATTCTTTAACCATTTAAAAGAGCCAGCTGCTCGTAATAACTTTTCACCCATTCTGTATCATCCACCTCGGCCACTATATGATCCTCAAGAACGGAATCTCTACTTCAGCAGAAATGACTGCTTTTGTACCATTTACCGTCATGTAGAGCACTTCCCCTATTGATGTGCGGACCGTGGTGCGGTACCCCAATAAAGCAACTGATCGTTTCTCGTGGCACTGCTTATACTTTTCTATTATCTTCCTTAGTATCTTCTTAATATTCTTGTAAGAGGCTTCTACAACTCTGTTCATTCAAGGCCTGTAGGCTATAGAGTTCTTGTGTCTGATCTTGAAAGTCTTACATATAGCTTTCATCAATTCACTGTTGATGTTGGAGCCATAATCGGTGATGATTGATTCCGGGATCACGAATCGACAAACAATACGGTTGCGGACGAATTCTGCCATAACATTCTTAGGCATTTCCCTTTCAGATGTTGCTTCGACCCATTTGGTGAAATAATCAATTGCTATTAGGATGAACCTGTGTCCGTTTGAAGCGGCAGGTTCGATTGGTCTAATAACAGCCATTCCCCATACAGGGAATGGCCATAGGGAGCTTATTGCATTAAGCTCATTTGGGAGTACCTTGATCATGTCTACATGTACATGACAGCGGTGGCACTTTTGAATGTACTGGATACAGTCTGTTTCCATAGTCTTCCAAAAATAACAAGCCCGGAGTATTTTCTTAGCTAAGACAAAATGTTCATATGTGGACCGCAAGTCCTAGCATGGATTTCTTCTAGCAGCTTAGATGTTTCCTTTGCGTCGACACACCTTAATAACCCCAAATCAAGAAACCTCCTATATAGGATTCCTCTGTTGTTAAAGAAATTATTTGTCAACCTTCAAAGTGTGCGCTTTTGAGTTGGATTTTCAAGCTCTAGGTATTCTTCTTTTGCCAAATTTTCCTTGATGTCATCAAACCTAGGCTTTTCATTTGCTTCCTCTTCGACGTGAGCACAGTAAGTGGATTGATCATTGATCTTCACCGGAATAGGATCGATGAAGTTCGTATCTGGATGTTGTATCATAGATGATAAGGTGGCCAATGCATCGGTGAACTCATTCTGGATTCTTGGAGCATGCTAGAACTCTATCTTTGTGAACCTCTTTATCAACTCCTGCACATGGTGCAAATAAGGGAGTATCTTGGAGTTCTTAGTTGCCCATTCTTCTCGATGTATAAGCAAGTTTGTATCCCCGATTACTAGAAATTGTTGGATTTTCATGTCAATGGTCATCTTGAGCCCTACGATGCAGGCTTCGTATTCGACAATGTTGTTGGTGCAAGGGAACCTGAGTTTGGTAGACACCGGATAATGCTTACCGGTTTTTGATACTAGGATTGCCCCTATGCAATCTCCTTTGAAATTTGTTGCTCCATCAATAAACATTCTCCACCCATCATAGGACTCTGAAATATCTTCTCCTATGAACGATACCTTTTCGTCAGGAAAATACGTCTTTAGGGGTTTATATTCTCCATTCACGGGATTCTCGCCAAGGTGATCCACTAGATCCTGTCCTTTGATTGCTTTCTGAGTCATATAGACAATGTCAAATTCATTCAACAGGATTTTCCACTTGGCTAGCTTGCCAGTGGGCCTAGGCTTCTGAAAGATGTGCTTCAAGGGATCCATCCTTCATTTGAGATACGTAGTATAGGCACAGAAGTAGTGCCTCAGTTTCTGAGCTACCCAAGTTAGGCATAGTATGTTCATTTGATTAGAGAATACCGAGCATCGTACGGAGTGAACTTCTTGCAGAGGTAGTAAATGGCATGTTCTTTCTTTCATGCCTCATCATGCTGACTCATGACGTAGCCGAACGCTCTATCCAATACATTAAGGTAGAGTAATAGGTGTCTACCTGGTTTAGGCGGGACTAAAACCAGCAGTGTTGACAAGTATTCCTTTATTCGGTTGAATGCTTTCTGGAATTCATCGTTCCACTTTGCGGCAGTATCGTTTTTCAAAATCTTGAAGATCAGTTCACAGATGACAGTAGATTGTGCTGTGAATCGGCTGATGTAGTTGAGTCTCCTGAAGAAACTCATTACGTCCTTTTTGTTCTTTGGTGATGGCAATTCTTGAATGGATTTGACCTTTGATGGATCTAGTTCTATTCCTTGGAGACTCATGATAAACTCGAGCAATTTTCCGGAAGGAACCCCAAAAGCACATTTTGCTAGATTCAGCTTCAGGTTGTACCTTTTTAGCTTATTGAAGAACTTTCTCAGATCTTCCATGTTATCAGTGGCTTTCTTGGACTTGATAATTACATCATCCACATACACTTCGATCTCTTTTATATCATATCATTGAAAATAGAAGGCATGGCCTCATGTAGGTGGCCCCTATATTTTTTTACCCAAATGGCATTATTGTAGTACATCTCTCGCAGCATAATGAAAGTCGTCATCTTCTTCATCCATCCAGATCTGATTATAACCACCGAAATAATCTACAAATGACTGCAACAAATGCTTGGCGTAGTTGTCTCTCAGGATGTGTATGTTCGGCAAATGAAAGTTGTCCTTTGGACTGGCCTGATTGAGATCCCGGTAGCCGACACAGACTTTAACCTTCCCGTCTTTCTTTTGCACTAGCACAATGTTGGCTAGCCATGCCGGATATTCAACTACCCTGAGAACCTTAGTTTTGACTTGCTTAGTGACTTCTTTCTTGATTTTCAATCTCATCTCAGGCTTGATCTTTCTGAGTTTCTGTTTTACCGGTTGACATGTTGGGTCGGTTGGCAATTTGTGAGCCACAATAGATGTGCTCAGCCTAGTCATGTCATCATACGACCAAGCAAATAGGTATTCATACTCTCTTAGAAATTCTGTGTACTCTTCCTTTTCTAACGTTGACAAGTGAACACTGACTCGTGTTTCTTTGATGTTTTTTGCATTTACCAGGTTAACAATCTCAGTCTCGTCCAAGTTGGACATAGGTCTATTCTCAATATTCTCAACTTTTTTCATAATTTCTTTCGGTATATCATCTTCCTCTAAGTATGTGTCTGTTAGTTGCCTTATCTCGCCACACGTCAGAGTCAATGGTTCATCAAGGTAAGTAATAGTAATGTTGTATAAGTAAAGTAATGAGAGAAAATAATAAGAGTAATATTTATACCAAAATTGAAATGCTTTGATAAATTCCATAATTGTTTTTGAACAGTGGAGCTCTTTCTTGCAAAAATTAAAAATGCGAAAGGAAAGTCAACTAGTAAAATAAAAAATAGTGTATGATGCTTGTTCGGCCTTGCTACCCCAAGGCTTGTCGAGCTTTGTGGGTTCTGACAGTCCATTTGTTGAGGCATTGTCATCTTCTCACAACCCGTATGGAAGGGCCTCCCTCCTCCTCCTCCTCGAAAATGATACAATAGTCCATGTTAGCATCTTCTAGGAATAAATTCCTCATTGCTACCAGTGCTTCTTCATCTTCTGACCCATAGACAACCTCGATTGGCTACAAAGTCTGCTCCAAATGGGGTATTGGCTGCTCCAAAGGATAGTAATGACCGCTCCATGGTGGCGACCAATGGTTGAATTCCTCCCAGGTGTACTCATATCCCAATCCAGAAGTTGTTCTGTGCTTCTTGAGCTTGATGGGATTAGCGATTCCTTGGAGGTTCTTACCAAGCCCTTTGTCAGGTTCATACCCACACCAGTTCAGTATGCTTTCAATTTTATTGTCCCACCATTTGCCTTTATCAATGGCGTTAACGCGCTCGATGTGGTAGTAAGTTTCTCCGCATATCCTTATCCTACCTCTTATTGCTGGGATAGTCTGGCAACTGTATACAGGATTGCTACCATCTCCGTGAATGATCACCTCTTGGTGGTCCCACACAAATTTCACTGCCTCATGTAGTGTTGATGTGACAGCCCCGGCAACATGAATCCATAGTCGTGCCAACAACAGATTGTAAGAGATCAGTACTTCTATCACTTGAAAATTAACATCAAACCAAGTAGCTCCCATTCGCAAACACAACCTAATTTCCCTAATAGTATAACTTTGGGATCCGTCGAAAGCTTTGACATTGATGGCCCCTTCCTTGATCTCATGCAGCCCCTTTCCTAATGTTTTGAGTGTTACCAACGGACAAATGTTAAGGCTGGAACCTCCATCAATTAAGATCCTGGTAATAAAATAATCTTCGCATTGCGCGTGATGTGCAACGCCTTGTTGTGACTCAACCCTTCTGGCGGCAACTCATCTTCACGAAAAGTGATCTTGTGACTCTCCAATACCTGCCCTACCATGTTTTCCATCTATCCTCCAGTGATGTTGCTTGGTACATATTCCTCACTAAACACTTTTAACAAGGCGTTCTTATGTGCAGAGGAATTTTATAACAAAGCTAAGATAGAAATCTATGCTGGTGTTTTGTGTAGCTGATCAATAACTGAGTCCTCGGCTTCTATCTTTCTCTAGAGATCATCAGGACTAGTTTCAGTGATGGTTTTCTTGTTAGGGGCCTGCTTGCTTGACTTAGCCAAATACTCTGGGTAATAAAACCGGACGATCTTTGTCATACCTTGTGCTGCAACGGCTTTCCCGAACATGACCTTCCCATTTCTTCTAGCCACGACTATGTAGTCCGGATTGGCGTGGCCATATTTAATCCGAATGGAACAGGCTCCTTCGGCAGTAATACTTCAACTTCAAATGGTGTGGGTGTTTCTGCCAGTGATATAAACTCAACCTCAATCAACATTGGCGTCTTTGCAGTGGATGGTGATTCAAACTTGAGTGGCATGGACATGTTTACCTCGGCTTCTCCAGAAGGTTGGATCTGGACTACGTTCGGATTGAGGGTGACTACTGGCTTCTTGTGATCGTCTCCTCCTATGATCAAACACATTGATCCCTTGGGGTCCCAGTAATCCTCTATCTCGATCATATGCACACCTCCACCCTTGTGGTCTGGCAGGGGGTTATTGCGGACATTTGGAGCAGGTTCCTTTGCTATAATGATCTTATTGTCAATCAAACTCTGAACCTTATCATTCATAGAGAGGCATTCATCAATGGTATGTCCTTTTATGCCGCAATGGTATGCATAGTATTTATTTAAATTGACCCACTAAGAAGGTTTTTCTGGAGTTGTGGCAGGGATAGGGTTGACATAGCCAGCAGCGTTGAGTCTTCGGTGTAGTTGGTCAATTGGTTCAGCAGTGGCGGTATACTGTTTAGGAGGATTGCGATCAAAATTTAGTCGAGGTCTAAGGAAGTTTTGACGTGGTGGAGGTGACTGATAGTGAGGTGGTTGAATATTGTAGGCTTGGTAAACATCTGTTGGTTGGGAGCAATTGGGTGAAGTGGGTTGGTATGTGGCAGGTGGGGGTGCTTGGTAATTTTGAGTAGGCTAATATGCGAGTTGAGGCATTGGGTAGGTTTGGTACCTGATAGGGAATTTGGTCCTTTATGCAACAATTAAGGCACTCACGTCCCTTTTCTTGGACGTACCACCAGACTGTAAAGCCTTGCTGGTGGCTTGCAAAGAATCAATGTTCGTGACTATGCAACTTTTAATGCCTTTCTCGATCCTCTCACCCGGCTTGATGACGTCGGAAAATTATGGCCTTCAATCAACATCAGTCTTTCATAGTACGAGGATCCTGAGTTTGGACGAAAAACTTGTTATCTGTTATTCCTCTAGAGCGGGCCCGACTTTAGCAGCTTCTAACCTCCAGTTAGTGGCATACTCGCGGACTGTTTATGTGGGCTTCTTCTTCAAGTTCTAGATATAGAACACATCCAGTGCATTTTCTGTATTGAACATGTCCATGAAATCTGACGCCATACTCACC
The DNA here is from genome assembly GCA_034376525.1 of Nicotiana benthamiana. NCBI lineage: Eukaryota > Viridiplantae > Streptophyta > Magnoliopsida > Solanales > Solanaceae > Nicotiana > Nicotiana benthamiana. The sequence goes on along the minus strand of CM067329.1, from coordinate 114,799,220 downwards.
CAATTTGACCATTTCTCCGGATCTGGCAAATGTACTAAGACAGAGTATCTCCTTTCAGACTCCTCTTGAAAAGCTTCATGTGAATCTTTTCGTCTTTACCTACTCCGACCACCTTGTCGCGGTATGTTCTCAGGTGAACTCTCGGATCCCCTATAACATCAAACATCTCGAACTTAGGAGGTTTGTACCCCTCGAGCAGTTCGACATCCAGTTGTATGCAAATATATTCGTAGTTCAATCCTTCAACCCCTTTACTTCCTTCTACACCCTGAACTCAACTAGTCAATTTCTTGAGTTCTGCAGCTAGGTTCGTGATGAATGAGTCTTTGTTCTTAGACTCAGGTATGCTTGAGATGGGTTGGATCGGGTGTGGCATAGTTTCCACGTAGATAGAGGTATTGTGTTTGATGCGGTAGTGGTCGTTTGTGGAGTTCTGGAGATCTGGAATGATCGGTGATGTGTTATTGGAGGCACGGAAAGCATTGCAGTGATGGTGAGGAGAGAGGTAGTTTTGTTTCTTCGGGACGTTCTCTGGAGGTACAAGATTCTGCGTAGTTGGGAAAGTAACCTCTGGAGTGGTGAGGTAAAATGACAGACTTGCAAAAATTCGAACTTGATCAACTTCTTCTTGAATATGGGTTGCATTTTTCTTGGGAACAAGAGCACCACAGTGACCTCTACTCGTTCAGTAAAGTTGCTCAAATCTTCCATCTTCCATTTGTTTTTGTCTCTGATTGGACTGGGAGGAGGAGTAGGTGGAGGGCCCTTGGATCTCGTAAAATATGATAATGTTGCCAGAATTCATGAACTAACCTTTGGGAGGTGAATAAACAAAAAATAAAAGCAAAAAGGTAACAAGTTAGTGAGTATCATTAGAAAACTATTTTAATATTTAAACACGTAGTGTTGAAATATAGAGAGTGTCTTAATTTTAGGGGCCTTGTTATGCTCGAGGTAGGCCTAGCGACAAGTTGATTTGGAGAACTTTGAATGCTAAATTCCTATTTCATTGATAAAACATAGATGAATCCCAAACGAAACTAAATAGCAAAATCACTAATGGCCATTCGCCTTATTACATTTTATAAAGTAGAAATGGAAATTCCTATCTATTTGGTCCTAGAGGGAACAACCCTAGATTCAGCATTATCGACTCTATCGAACAGCTTCCCTATCTCACGCAGTCCTAGCAGCAAGTATGCTCTGGCCAAGTGTCCGCCTTCACTTTCTTTAGCAGTCTGGTAGTCTTCGACCCTCTTCAGAAACTTTTTTTCTAACTCTACTATGACTCACTCCAAATAGACCAAACATTTGTTGGTGCTGACAGCCATACCCTTCCATTCTTCAATTAGTTTCTGATTGGCTTCCTGTATCTCACGGTGCTCTCTTTCGCAATCTCAAATTCTCTTGTACAGATGGTTGTACTTGACCTGTGCCTCGGCCATTTCATCTATTATCTGGTTACCTTGAACAAACCCGAGTTGACCAAGACCACCATGATTATCCTCCAACCAACTTGAATAATAGGGATCACATCCCGCATGGTATCTGTCAGGTTCAATGGTTTCCCTTCCCATGATAATTTTACAATGCCACATGTGCAGACCTTTCATTTGTAAGGCTATTGTCATTTTGAAAGTCAGCCCGGAAGTGACTCATCTTGTCGACCCTCGGTATAACCTGCTTTGTTCTTGCTGTCTCATAACCCGAAGAGGTGTGTATATGTATGTTCCTCTTAAGCCAATTAGTATTAGGAAAGGTGCTTCCCTGAATCAGACGATGAACTCCTCGGTTGGGAACCACTCGAACATCTATAGTACTCGGTCCTCAGCCAGATTTCCAAAGAGTTCGACCCATTATCTAGCATTCTCCAGTTGGGAAAACATGTTGGGCATGTAATTCATTCCCTTCGGGTGATGAAAAGCGATATGATCATCCCAATCCCTTTGATGGATTTGGTACTCACCCCTTTGGAGATGTTCCACGAGCCAAAGTAGAACTAGCAGATTACAACACTCGAAGTGTCTAGCTCCTTGTTGAAATTTTTTGAAGGTTCGGTATATTTTTGCAATAACCATTGGTACGAGACTGAACAGTTTTGTGTCAATTCCTTCTATTATAGTTTTGGTGATCATGGCCACTCTTGAATGGATCATTGCTTTCGTCATTGGAAACAGTATCATCCCCAAGAAACAGAACATGAAGACAAATGTCATTCGGTAAATATGCCCCAATGATGTTAGGGCGAACTCTTCAGGGTAAGTACGGTAAGATTTGTTGTGGTCGTACCTCCTGTACAATTTTTCAAAGGGTATGTATGACTCCTTCAAGCATGTCAAGTCTGGATTCTTATTTAGGCCCATCATTTTAAGAAAACCTCTACCTTTGCGATTTTTCGACATTAATAAGCCTGGAGTTTTTCACGGTATACCAGCTAGTCCTCCTATTTCCTCGAGCAAGGGTGTCATCTCAATATCTCCGAAGCGGAACAGAGACCTTTCACAACCCCATAATAGAGTAGCAGCTTCTATAATTTTTTGTTGGGTTGAACTTCCAAGAGAGGGTAGATTCCCTAAATATTTTTGGACGAGTGTCTGATCACTGGAGTGAAGATCCTTCCACCAGCTTAGCAATTTGGGGTGGATATTGATGACCCTGCCTAATTTGAGGACTTCGTGCCTCATGTTTCTACAAAACAAAGGGTTAGGACCTTAACTCCACTAGACTCGACTACTAAATATCAATAATTGCATAGATACATTATGTTCTCCAAATAAATGCACAAACGTAGTCCTGTTCATTTGGGAAACTCGGTGGACTTTGGATAAGGCTATCTTAAAGAGTCATTATGCGGACAACATAACTGAATCGTCTAGGTTTGACCATGATGCATGTATAATTACACAAAGTAAGGTTTCTATGGACTACTAGACTGGTAGTCTTGAGGGGATATTGATGACCATGCCGAATTTGAGGACCTTGTGCCTCATGTTTCTACAAAACAAAGGGTTAGGCCCTTAACTCCACTAGACTCGACTACCAAATATCAATAATTGCATAGAAACATTTGGTTCTCCAACTAAATGCACAAACGTGGTCATGTCCATTTGGGTTTTGGGGAAACCTATTGGACTTTTGACAAGTCTATCTTAAAGAGTCATCATGCGGCCAACATAGCTGACTCAACTAGGTTTGACCATGATGCATGTATAATTACACAAATTAAGGTTTCTATGGACTACTAAACTGGTACCCTTGAGCGGACAACTCAAGAAGGAAAGGTGTGGAACTGTCGACTATACCGTTGATTGACTAGTTATACTACAAATATGCCTTTGAAGGATTTAGGGGTGATAATATTGGAAGAACGCAACCACTCATTATAAGAGTTGCTATGGTATTTTGTTTGGCACAAGTGGAATATGATGTTGAAAATATACAGTTGCAAAAATAAAACAAGTTTCCACGTACTTGCACGGTCAAAAGAATAATAATTACAATAGTTTTAACACAATAGTAAAGGAATGCAGTAAAGAAATGCAGCAGAAGAAATAAAGAAAAGAAACAAAAGACAAGTTAGTTCCATAGTAGGGGAAGGAATTACAAGCTTAAAAGATTAAACAAATAAAGGCATATAGAAAAATGTAAAGTCAAAGTAATAGCTTGAAATGGTAAAAGCCTAAAAGAAATCCCCAGCAGAGTCGCAATGATGTCAAGCCCCCTTTTTATCGCAAAATCAGGGTTTTGACATTTGGGAGGACAACTCGTTCCCTTTTGGGAATTGGCTTTATAAGAATTGAAGAGTCGCCATCTAATGATTATAGTGCATTAAGACACTAAGGATGGCTCAATTGGCATAACCAGAGATTGGGTAAGGGCTTGAAATTATCCCGAGTGGAAGGCATTAGACACCCCTCAGGATCCACTAGTGTGGTTCCCCGGCAAGCTATTGTTGTGAATTAAATACAATAACTTTTAAGCAATAAAGTGTATCACATATGAGGGGATTTTCAAATAAAAGGTGAGAAATAAGCGAAATCGGACGGCATAGGAGAGAGTTGATTTAAAAAGAAACATTTTTTAAAGACTTAAAGAAACAAAGAGCAAAGGAAGGGGGTCCTAGGTTTAATAATAATATGGATCACGTCAATAGAATACCTGATAATCACTCCTTAGAGAGGGGCTATACGTGGTATTAGCGCACCAGTCATCATACCTGTATCTACCCTTTCCCACCCTGTTAGGGTATTAAAGCATGAAATAGTCTCATTTACTTATTACATGTTATTACCCTTCTCGATCTTATAAATCCCGGAGGTATTTGGGATTACTAATCCTAAGGGGGGAGACATGGTCTTATTTGTATTTTCAAAAGGTTAAAATACTAAGGCAACAAACAAAACATATATAGCAAGTTTAGTGGGAAAACATATAAACAGACAATAAGGCTAATACACACCTACTTTAAAACAAAAGAAAACACATAGTTTAGCATTTATTACACGTAAAGTTTGACGTCTAATTAAAACAGGATTTAAGGCAGACTGATCCGCTACATAATTCAAACAGGAAGCCTGAGTCAAGCCTGTCTGCTAGTTGTAATTAATAAAAAAAAGGAATTTATTCAGTTTATATGTTACCCTAAGGCTTGCCTATGTAATAGGCAAAACCCTATCGGCATGACATCTAAAAATTTCAAAAATAAGAGTATGAACTGATTACATGTTAATTTAAGAAAAGGTTGCTAATTTTAACAGAAAAAGTAGAAGTTCTGCGACTGAAAATGCATTACTTCTGATAGTTTTACACCTATAAACGATCGAGGCTATTTATATTTGAAATTACACCTATAGGCATGCTTTCTATGTGTTTGTTAACTTTAAACATTGTTATAAACGTAGAGAAATGCAGAAATCCTACAACATGCTATCTAAGTGTTGCATTTTTTATTATGAACGAGATATCTGATTGCATGGTTATTAAGGCCTACAAACAGAGTTTTGCCTAATGGGATATCTGTATCCAAGAATCAAAAAGGTCCTATAGGCATATTATATAAATGAAAATGCAATAGTTCTTATAGATATGGCATCTGCATGCGGGTTCAGAATTCTGTAAACATGGTATCTATGCATAAGTTTATAAAGAAACTCCTATTGGCAAGATATCTATATGAACGCAAAATTCATGAAATTCCTAGAGGTATGGTATCTATATGATATGCAGAAATCAGAAATTCCTATGATGTGCTGAAATCAGAAATTCCTATAGGCAAGTTATCTACATGAGATCCTGGAATCAGAAGTCCCTATAGGCAGGATATCTATGTGATATACTATAATCAGAAATCCCTATAGTCAAGTTATCTATATGATATGTTGCTATAAAAAATTCATGTAGGCATGTTATCTATGTGATACGTTGTACGTAGAAATTCCTATAGCAATTTATCTACCCTTTGCATGCAAATATTCCCTTCCCTTTTCACGAGACATCTCCAATAGCTATACAAAGTTATTACAGTCCAAAGAAAAAATAAAGTAAAGAAAATACATCAGAAATTTGACAGCTACAACCAAGGAAAGCCTAATTCAGACTTCATGTCCGATTTATGAAGCAAACCAACTCCAAATATCAATGTTTCAAAGCCTTTCTTTCATTTGAATGTGTAAGAGTTCCCTAAGAGCCTCACGTGGACTTTGGGCAGTGCTCACACCCAAATACATTACAGGGTCAAGACATAGTGCAGTGTGGAAGGGGCCACCCCTAAAGTATCCAAGTTCGAAGGGAACTCAAGGTCCCAAGGCAAGGCTCACAAGAGGGAGGCAGAAACTAGTAACTAAGACGGACAATGCAAGTGCAGAAGTGAAAATTTGAAAGGAGAAAAAGGAAAATGACAAAAGGAATAACTTAAAATCAGTGCACATAGGGGAATAGGGGAGTGGAAATTTGCAAGAACACAATAAAAGCAGGCTAATGGTCATACCCAGCAATGGGATATGCTGGTACACCCTCCAGCGTGTTTAGTAGTTAAAACCACATTGGTTCAAAACTCAGTTCATGGACAAAAAATCATGTTGCCATGCCCTAAGTCAACTCTCAAAATCATATTGGGGTAATGGGATAGGGAGCAAATATTTAAAGTAAAAACAGGCAGTAGAACACAAGTATTCTAAGTTAAATACTGAACTCCACATAAACAGTAAAGTAGACATGCATATAAAGACTGTAAGTAAACACGTTAGGGTGATGTTGAATTTAACAATTAGGACATACCAGCTTCAAAAAAACAAGTAGAAAAGTAGTAATCTTATAAAAGCCAAAGTGCAAACAGGAAGAAAGAATACTTTAAGTGTGCGACATTGTGAGATTGTGAAGTCTAACATGTGTTTGTGTGTGGTGTGAAAGAACAGAGTCATGTATTTATAGTGTGAAAGGCATAAGAAAATAAGATAAGAGAATGATTGAAGACTGATTGTAAATCAATTACACAAGGTTTCCTGTAATTAAGGGATTCCAATTCAAATGGGAAAATCCAATTAAGGAAAGGAAATAATCAAACACTTGTGTAAAGCACTCAATTGAGGGAAAATACATAAGCGTTATTTAGGGGCAGGATCTTTGACATGCACGGTTGTATAATTTAAGTAAAGAGAATCAATTAACAGCCGAGAACTCGGAAAGTCAAAGATTTGGTATGAATGAACCAGGCCATAAAAATGGAAAGGTTTAAACTTAAGAAGCATCGGTAACAATCAATTAGACCTATTAAAAGGATATCCTAAATCGATCACTAGTTGAAAACCTCTTTGAAGAAATATTTCTCACATATATAAAGCATACAGGCACGCTTAATCATGAATGAACTGTCATGCAAAACAATAGAAGAGTCTAGCGTAGAAGAAACTTAAAAGTTCAGAGTTGTAGGTAAGCAAAAAAAATCAAACTTAGTTCAAAAACTCAAAAGTTAGTCTGAGAGAGTCAAGGGTTCTAAAATAGAACCCTAGTTAAATCACATGACCAAACCTCGGCAGAACCTCCAAATATTAGGGTTCCACCTTGAATCAAATACAAAGATGAGGAAGCAAGTAGTCAAAACAGGCTCAGGGGTTCCTTTCAGTAACTCATGAGAACACATACAAAAACAGTAGAAGGTTCAAAGCAAACACAGTGAAGAAACTAATTCGAATCATAATGAAAGAACAACATGGTAGTAGAAGAAACATGCTTAAGAAAAATCATTTCAGAAAGGACTTAAACAGGGTTCAGTAGAAGAGAAAACAATGAACGCTTAAGAACACAGTAGCAGATATAGTAGAAGAACATACTTTTAGAAGGAACATAACCAAAGTTCAGAAGAGAAAAAAATAGTAAACCACTTAATAATACAACAGAAGAAACATGTTTAATGAGGTTTTTTTTAGAAGAACTCAAACAAGGTTCAATATAAGGCAAACAAAGAACCATAAGAACTTAGAAAAAATATAGTAACACAAGAACATCGGAAAAGCTTAACGAAAGAAAATATAGGAAAAACAGTGAGATAAACATGTAAGGGTGGGGTATAGAGACACAGTAGAAAAATAAAATATTAGAAAGTATAGAAGAACGTGTGTGGTAGAAAGGAAAAATATGGGCACAGTAGAGACAAATACACACAAAGAAAGGTAAAAGAAAAGCTGAAGAGACATTTTAAGTATTTCAGAAAACCCTAAATCGAAAAAGAATTAATTTTAAAAGTAATTTTTGAAAGCAAAGCTAGGGAAATCGTTTGAAAACTCAAATAGAGCATAGATACACAAAAATATATAAATATCAGAGAATAGCTCGAGGTTTCAGAAGAATCCTAAAATAAGAAAGGCTTTAAAAGGTCACCGACCAGACTCGGAGAAGCTAGAATCGGGCTTAGAAGACCAAGATACACCAGAGCAAGGCCGGCGATAGCCGTGAAACCTCAAGCCGGCAAAGTTTTGGATTAAGAACTTCAGGGTCTGGCCTTGAATCTTCAAGTATCGAGGACACAGGAGTAACCGTATGTAAGTATAAGACTACTATGGCCGGAGAAGCCACGGTTTCTAGTGGGTTTCGAGGTGGAGAAGATTAAAACCGGCTAGGGTTGAGGAAGGTTCGAGAGAATCTAAGAGAGAAGAAGGGTTTCAAGGAGACATCTCTGAGGGAAAATGAATTAGGGTTGGGGTGTGGTAAATTAAAAATGGTTAGAGGTCATCGTGGCCATTGATCACAATTGATCGGCGACCTGGATCAAAAGAGAGGCCGGGCAGGTTGGATAAATGGGTCAAGGTTCGGGTTATATTCCATTTAGAACAGGTATTTTAGGGTGTGAAATTGGGTTACTGGGCTGGTCAAAGTTGGGCTATAATTTAAATAAAATAAGGCTATCATTTAATTAACCACTTTTTCCTTTTTAATTTACAAAAATAGCAAAAAACGATTCTTAAAAAAAATTTAAGGTACTAAATTAATTAATAGTATATAAAAATTAAATTAAAAATACGTTAATAAATTTTATATTTATAAATGCTATTAAATATTAAAATAGGCTAGAATTGCAATTTAGTGCAATTTTAGCTTAAAAATACCAAATCAATTTATAAAAATATGCAAAAATTACCTTAGCTATATACTGGCAAAAATATAAGAATAAAATAAGTTAATCACCAAAATGATAATTTGATAAATACTTATTGGTTTTTGTATTACTAAAATAGGGAAATAAATCGGTTTAAAAATCTTTAAAAATTTTACAAAAATAATAAAATACTTGGACATACTTACATACTATATATATTATTTTGAAAGTATTTTGCGTATAAAAAATACAAAAAAAATTAAGTATCAACGATACTGATCCCAACAGTGGTGAGTAGTAATGGAAACAGAAGCAGGATAGGATCTATTGACTGCAAGCATCTAAAGTCTAAACATCCTTATAACTTGTTACAAAATGGTGCACTTATCCTCTTTATATCCATTTTTTTTTCAATTGAGGCCAATGTACAAAATCTTCATTCCATGTGCTAGAAAATACGAAGTTGATAAACTCCATACTATTTGAATTAGTTGTACATAGAACAGATACAACAATAGGTAAACTGTTCAGCACGATAAGGATGTATACCAATGTAAACTAGAACATTTAGCAATTGCCATAACTAATAAACATATTTTGTTTCTCATAGGATGAAAAGGCTAAACTTGGTAGGTTGAAAACTTCAGATTAACAACAATCCTACATGTATTTGTTGTCCTAATCTTGAAGTAGGGGGAGAAAGAACGGTCACGATCCGGATTTCACTCCCTCGGAAGTCGTGATGGCGCATACTAGTGAGAGCTAGGCAAGCTAATCCTTAACTACTTACCTCATTATCAAATTAATTCTTTGAACAATTAAAAAGGCGATAATGTGAAAAGTGCGAAACTTTATATAATTAAGCAGAAGATAACAATTAAACACCTGAAATCTGCGAATATTACAGTTAGTCAAGTCTCAACCACCCAAAAGCTGGTGTCGCAGTATCACAAACTATTTAAGATTACTACATAAAAGGTCTGAAGAATAACAGTATGTTGTTTCCAAATAAAGGAAAGTGAAACAGCAAATAGAGATAGAGGGAGACGCCACAACCTTATTGATAAGATGCGCAAGACCCTTAGGGTTATGTGTATGCACTTATTGACCCCGGTTCCACCTTTTCCAATGTTGCCCTTTTTGTTGCCATGAAATTTGGGATAGAACCAAATCAGCTTCATGAGCCATTTTTTGTGTATACCCCGGTTAGTGAGTCAATTTTGGTTGCTCGAGTCTATAGAGGATGTATTTGTCATGGTACAGGGTAGGGATACCACGGCCGATCTTGTTGAAATAGGAATGGTCGACTTTGATGTAATAATGGGAATGGATTGACTCTATTCATGTTTTGCCCCGCTTGATTGTCGGACTAGAACTATGAGTCTTGAATTTCTCAATGAGCCCGTTGTTGAGTGGGAAAGAGATAATGCAGTTCCTAGAGGCCGATTTATTTCCTACCTTAAAGACACAAAGATGATTAAGAAGGGGTGTATCTATCATCTAGTTCGGGTTGCAGATACCGATGCCGAGGCACCTAGCCTTGAATTCTGTACAAGTTGTGAGCAAATTTCCAGATGTCTTTCCAGATGAGATCCCTGGGATTCCACCGGATAGGGAGATTGATATCAGGAACAATGTGATTCTAGACATGCAGCCTATATCAATTCCATCTTATAGGATGGCACCTGTAGAATCAAAAAAGCTAAAGGAGCAATCGAAGGATTTGTCCGAGAAGGGTTTCATCCAACTCAGTGTGTCACAGTAGGGCACACTCATCTTGTTCGTATGGAAGAAAGATGGGTCTTTTTTTTGCAACTCAACAAAGTCACAATCAAAAAGAAATATCCTCTGCCAAGAATAGATGAGTTGTTTGATCAATTGCAAGGTGTTGCATGCTTCTTAAAGATTGAGTTGTTGTTGGGGTATCATCAATTGAAGATAAGGGAGCAAGATATTCCAAAAATAGCTTTCAGAACTCGGTATGGGCAATTTGAATTTATGGTGATGTCTTTTGGGCAAACAAACGCCCCAGCAGCTTTTATGGATCTTATAATTCTGGTGTTCAAGCCCTTTCTAGACTCCATTATGATAGTGTTTATAGACGACATTCTGGTATATTCCCGACGTCGGAAGGATCATGTTGACCATCTCAGGGCAGTTTTGCTGACTCTTCAGCAACATCAATTGTATGCAAAATTTTCAAAATGTGAATATTGGCTTGAATCTATCGCGTTCTTTTGTCATGTCATTTCTAGGGAAGGGATTATGGCTGACCCTCAAAAGGTTTCAGCAGTGAAGAATTGGCCTAGGCCTACCACTCCAACAGAGATTCACAGTTTCCTGGGTTTGGCAGGGTACTACAGGAGGTTTGTGGACGTGTTTTCTACTCTTGCCTCTCCATTGACTAAATTGACGCAGAAAGAAGTTAAATTTCAATTGTCCGATGCTTGGGAGAGGAGTTTCCAAGAATTGAAATCAAGGTTGACAATAGCACCGGTATTAGCCCTAAAAAGGGTACAGAGGATTTGTGGTGTATTCCGATGCTTCGAGAATCGGGTTTGGTTTGTCTTTATGTCACGACCCGAATTTTCCACCCTCTAGAGTCGTGATGGCGCCTATTAATGGAAGATAGGAAAGACAAACCATAATCACTTTTTCACAACAATATAATCATTTTTAACAATTATCAGAAATAGCATGAAACATCAAAAAAAGATAGACAAATAAGCGAAAGTATTTAATTAACGGAACTAGTTAAAATACAGAAATCCAACATAATCCTCTACCCAAGACTGGTGTCACAATACTCACAAACTACTAAGAGTACTAAATACAATCGTCTAAAATAATATATAATTGTTTGTCTTGAAAACAATGAGATAAAACACTAAAATAAAGGATAGAGGAGACGTTGGGCCCGAGGACGCCTGCAGCGCTACCTCGATGTCTCGCTGGACTGAAGGATGGATCCTAATCTAATACTGTTGCTCGAATGCTGCTCTGGCACCTTGATCTGTGCAAACGAGCGGAGTGTAGCATCAACACAACCGACCCCATGTGCTAGTAAGTGCCTAATCTAACCCCGGCAAAGTAGTGACGAGGCTAGACGGACTAACAAGTAAACCTGTGCAGTTACGTAATATATTGCAGAATAATAAACAATAATGAGCAGTTATAAGGGAGGGGGTAACATTCTTCGAGGAACAATATCAATCTGGTAGAAACCCAATAGATATATGAAAGAACAATACAGCATCTACAACAATTCAATAACACTATTGTTATGGCGCGCAACCCGATCCCTTATCAATTAACTATGTTGCAACGTGCAACCCGATCATTATACTTATAGCTGTTGCAGCGTGAACCCGATCCAAATATGATATCTGTTGTGACGTGCAACCCGATCAAAAATAATATATGTTGCGTCGTGCAACCTGATCCAATATAATATCTATTGCGGCGGGCAACAAGATCCAATATAATATACGTGTATAATACTTACATTGATCATGATAATAGTCCCAGTAAGGGATTAACCATAATTTATACTATCCTGGTAAGGGAACTCAATAGTAGAAGTATATACGTTCCGGCAGAGGAGAATATCAACAAAATAACAAAACGTCCCGGCAAGGGAATAAACCAGTAACTCTTTCTCTTTCTTAAGTTTCCATCTCATAGTTCACATTATTACATGAACCAATGCTCCAAGGATTTAATTATTTCATATACCTTCACAACTTGTATTTCAACTCAAGCCGATGCTCCTAGAAGTTAAAAGATCGCAATTCCTTTCACATGCTCTTTACAACATGTAGAAATCATCAATTGAGCATGGAAGTTACCACAAAGATCAAAATATTTGCAATATAAAGAGCTTACGGTAATGCTAGACACCAATGTATACATACTCGTCACCATGCCTATACATCGCACTCGACAATTAACATGTATCAAGTAAGACTCAACGCCTATTCCCACAAGCTAGGGTTAGACCAAACACTTACCTCAATGCCTTGACTTCAACTCAAGCCTCAATTATAGCTTTACCCATGGTTCTACAACCAATCCGCTCGAATCTAGTCATAAATTACTTAATTTCATTAACAAATGCTAAATGAATCAACCCCAATGCATGAAAGTACGTGTTACAAGGTTTTACTCTAAAAGGTCAAAAATGCCCCCGGTCCCATGTGATCAAAACTAGAGATTCGGACCAAAACCCGGTTACCCGTTCCCCCATGAATCAAAATATATGATTTGTTTTGAAATTGGACCTCTAATTGAGGTCAAACTCCCTAATATTTTTGAAAACCTAGTTTCTACCCAAAACCCCCAATTTTCTCATGAAAATCATTGATTTGAAGTTGAAATCATGTTAAAAGATGATAAGGAGTGAAGAAAATGAGATAGAAATCGCTTACTAATCATTTTGGAGAAGAAAAGTTGTTTGGAAAATCGCCTCTTATGTTTTGGGGTTTTGAAAAGTGTAACACAACTGAAATTCACTTGTATTTATACCCCTCTAGAGTTCCCTGTGCGGACCGCGCAAAAAGGACTACGACCGCACAGGCTTTCTGAAGACCTGCAGATCATTGCCCAGTGCGGACCACACTAAGTTGACGGCGGCCGGACAGTACCCATCGCGAACTGCGCAAAGGCAACCACGCGGCGCTGGCCCCTCTCTGGTCGGATGCTATTTCTCGCTTACCGCGCAAGAGGGTTCAAAGACCTGTTAATTTCCTTAACCTACAACATCTAATCTTTTTTAGCCTAAGTCATCCTGGAACCTACTCGAAGCTCACCCGATCCCCCAAAACTCTAATCCAAGTATACACACAACCTTAAAATGAATCTTTCGAACATATTCGTGTGATCAAATCACCAATATAAGATCAAGAACATCAAATTGAACCTCAAGATCAATGAAATTTCTCAAAACTCCCTTTTAAGATAAATTTCCTAATTAGGGTCTGGATCGCATCAAACGACGTCCGTTTTTAACGAAACTTTACAGGAATGATTCAAAATATATATAAGATTTATACTGGGCACCAAAATCGAAGTACGAGCCCGATACCATTACTTTCCAATTAGATTTCACTTCAATTCTCTTTAACATTTTCAGAATGCAATTTCACTTAAAAATTCATGTCTCGAGCTTGGGACCTCGAAAGTCGGATCAGGGCATGTGTCCAAGTCCTATATTTTTCTACGAACCCTCGGGGACCGTCAAATCACAGGTCCGGGTCCATCTACCCAAAATGTTGACCATCAAATCTATTCATTTTAATATCAAAATTTAGCATTTTTCTCATAATGAAGGTTACACACCTAGACTGTGTACGTAAATCGAGATTACCCTAAATGAGGTTTTCAAGGCCTCGAAGTCATGGAATTCAACTGAAACAGGTGGTGACCCCTTGGGTCATCACATTCTCTACCTCTAAAACAATTATTCCTCCTCGAACGGGCAGAAGAAGGAAGTACCTGAGTCAGGGAAAAGATGGGGATAACGATCCCGCATATCAGACTCGGACTCCCAGATGGATGCCTGAGGAGACTTACCTCTCCATTGAACACAAACAAAATAGGAACTCTTGTATTTCAAGTGAAGAACCTGCCGGTGTAGAATAGCTACCCGCTCTTCCTGATAAGACAAATCCTTGTCCAACGGGACAGTGCTGAAATCTAACACGTGGGCTGGATAGCCGTGATACCTCTGAAGCATGGACACATGAAAAACTCGATGTACGGATCGTAAGTTACCTATCCCACTCGGTCAAGAATTTCAAACGGGCCAATGAACCTAGGGCTAAGCTTTCCCTTCTTTCTGAATCTCATTACGCACTTCATAGGTGCCACTCGGACCAATACCCGCTCACCAACCATGAAAGACACATCTCGAACCATACGATCTGCATAGCTCTTTTTCCTTGACTGAGCTGTACGAAGATTATCCTGAATGATCCTAACCTTGTCCAAGGCCTCCTAAACAAAATTCGTACCCAACAACTAAGCCTCTTCCAGCTCAAACCATCCAACAGGAGATCGACACCGCCTACCATATAAAGCCTCGTAAGGAGCTATCTGAATACCCGACTGGTAGTTGTTATTGTAGGCAAACTCTTCTAAGGGCAAGAACTGATCCCACGAACCTCCAAAGTCAATAACACAAGCTCAGAGAATATCCTCCAATATCTGAATAGTCTGCTCGTACTGCCTGTCCGTCTAAGGACGAAATGATGTACTCAACTCCACCTGGGTGCCTAACTCTCGCTGAACTACTCTCAAGAAACGCGAGGTAAACTACGTACCTCGGTCTGAAATGATAGATACTGGAAGACCATGAAGGCGAATAATCTCTCGGATATAGATCTCAACTAACCTCTCGGATGAATAGGAGACTGCCACGAGAATGAAATACACTAACTTAGTCAGCCTATCAATAATGACCCAAAGTACATCGAACTTCTTCTGAGTCAACGGAAGTCCAGTAACAAAGTCCATCGTGATGCGCTCCTACTTCGACTCAGGAAGCTCAATCCTCTGAAATAAACCACCACGCCTCTAATGCTCATACTTAAACTGCTAAAAATTCAAACACCGCGCCACATATACCATAATGTCCTTCTTCATTCTGTGCCACCAATAATTTTGCCACAAATCTTGATACATCTTCGCGGCCCCCGAACAAATATAGCATCGGGAACTATAGGCTTCCTCTAAAATCAACTGTCGAAGCCCATCCACATTGGGCACACAAACTCGCCCTGCAATCTCAAGACTCCATCAGCATCTAACGTAACCTGCTTGGCACCTCATTGCTGCATCGTGACACACAAATGGGGATCATCAAACTATCGATCACGGATACACTCCAATAGTGAAGAACGAGTGACCGTGCAAGCTAACACCCGACTAGGCTCAGAAAAATCCAACCTTACAAATCAATTATCCAAAGTATGAACATCCAAAGAAAGCGACCTCTGACTGACCGGGATATAAGCAACACTGCCCATGTTGGCTAACTTCCTACTCAAAGCATCGGCCACCACATTGGCCTTCCTCGGGTTGTATAAGATAGTGATATCATAATCCTTCAACAACTCCAACCACCTCATCTACCTCAAATTCAACTCCTTTTACTTGAACAAGTACTAAATACTCTTGGGATTACTGTACACATCACATGCCACGCTGTATAGATAATGCCACAAGATCTTCAATACATGAACGATGACTGCCAACTCTAGATCATGAACTAGATAATTCTTCTCCTGATTCTTATACTGCCTCGAAGCATAGGCAATGACCTTGCCATCCTGCACCAACACTACACCAAGTCCAATACAGGAAGCATCACAATAAAGTATATAAGGCCTTGAACCCGTGGGAACCACCAACACCGTTGTTGTAGTCAAAGTTGTCGTGAGCTATTGAATGCTCGCCTCACACTTATCCGACCATCCAAACTGGGCACCCTTCTGGGTTAATATGGTCCTCAGAGCTGCAATAGATGAAAACCATCCACGAACCATCGATAGTAGCTTGCCAACCCCAAGAAACTCTGAATCTTTATAGCTGATGCTGGTCTGGGCCAGCTCTTGACTGTATCAATCTTCTTTGGGTCCACCTGAATACCCTCTACTGATACAACATGACCCAGGAATGAAACTAAACTCAACTAGAATTCATATTTCAAGAACTGCATATAACTGACTATCCCTCAGAATATGAAGAACCACTCTATGGTGTTGCCCATGCTCCTCCTGGTTGCAGGAATATATCAATATATCATCAATGAACACTAAAATGAATGAATGCAAATAAGGCATGAACACTCGGTTCACCAAGTCCATGAAAGTTGTTGGGGCCTTTGTCAACCCGAATGACATAACCAAGAACTCATAATGCCTGTACCGAGTGCGGAAAGTTGTTTTAGGGACATCGGAGGCCTTAATCCTCACCTGATTGTAGCTAAATCCAAATCAATCTTGGAAAATACCCTGTACCCTGAAGTTGATCAAATAAATCATCAATCCTCGGCATAGGATACTTATTCTTGATCGTTACCTTGTTCAATTGTTTATAATCAATACACATTCTCATTGACAAATCCTTCTTTTCGACAAACAACACTATCACACCCCAAGGTGAGACATGGTCTCGATCGACCATAATGGAGTCACCCAATGGTGTAGACACATAAAAAAGAATATCCAATGCATCACTAGGCAAGATCAAGTACGGGGCAAAATAAGATGACACATATGAATACATAGACCTTAGATCAAACAACACTACATCATCTATATTCCATACAAGAAATGTACCTATAATAACCGCATCTGAAGCCTCTGCCTCGGTACTGGCTTGAAGACCATAATATCAGGGCTGGCCCCCCCCCTCCCCCCAACTCTTATCTACCTCTCTAAGACGGCCCGCTGCTGGCTGGCCGCTACCTCTAGCGGTCTGAGCTCCACGTTTATGGCCTCAACCTCCACCTTTCGTACCTCTATCGTTGCCTCTAGCTGGTTGGGCGACCTGGGGAGCATCTGAGTACCTCTCAACCCCGGACAAGCCCTCCTGATGTGACCATACTCACCACACTCATAACACCCACCCAAATGATATGGCTGAGGAAACGAAGGCTAACCCCAGCGGCCTGAATGACCACCCCGAAAGCTCTGGATCAGCGGTGCACTGATAGGAGTTGATGGTTCACTGAAGGACTGTTGGTCAAAATACTGCCCACAAAATCCACGATCACTTTATGCACTATGGGAAACCTGGAGCGCTAACTGGAAGGGCCTAGGAGGATGACCCTTATCATATGAATCTCTACCTCCATATGAGACACCACTAAATCGGCCTGACTAACAAGGTCTCTTATCTACCCTATGACCACACTCTGTGACAATACCATCTCAATCCTCCGGGCCACGTTGATGCCTCCTGAAAGGATATCTCGCCCCTAGCCTCTCTATCCATCTTGAGACGAAGTCTATTAATAAACCGTCTCACTCTCTCCCTCTCAGTAGGGAGTATAACAATAGGATAGTGGTCCAACACAATAAACCTAGCCTCGTACTGGGTGACTATTATAGATTCCTGATGGAAACGCTCGAACGGCCTCCAATAGACCTCTAGGTGGGTAATAGGAAGAAACTTCTCCAGAAATATATGTGAGAACTGCTCCCAAGTCAAGGCTGGAGATCCTGCGGCTCTAGCAAAACAATAATCCCTCCACCAAGTCTTGGCAGATCCAAACAATCGAAATGTAGCGAAATCAACCCCATTGGTCTCTTCAATACCCATGTTCCGAAGAACCTCATGACAGCTATCCAATCAATCTTGAGGATCCTCGGTAGATGCACCTTTGAAGGTAGTAGTGAAGAACTTAGTGAACCTATCCAACCTCCATAAAGAATCGGCACTCATAACTACCCATCACCAGCCTGGACTACCACACCCGGCTGAGCTGCTCCAACTGGATAAACTGCTGGAGTCTGAATCTGGGGAGATACATGCTCCAGAGTACGAGTAGTAGGAGTATAGGCACCTTCTCCAGCCTGAGAGACGGCTGGTGCTACGGGAAGCAAACCTGCTCGGGTGACAGTCTTCATAAGGCCCACCAATCAGACCAGAGCATCCGGAAGAACTGGGGTAGCAATAAACTTCTCTGGGACCTGAGCTGGTTCTGACGGAACTATGGGGGCTGGGGCCGGAACCCCCTCATTAAAGTCAACCTGAGGCTCTGCCACTGGTGTTGCTGTTCGGGGCTGAGCTCCGCCCCTACCTCGGCCTCTAGCATGGCCTTGGCCTCGCTTTTTGCCCCTAGTGGGAGCTGCTTAGGACTCGGACTACTGATCAGAAAATGAGGAAGCGTGTGTTCTTGCCATCTACAATAGAACAAAGTAGAATTTCAATTATCACTAAGAAACTAATTTGCACGACAAGAAATAACATATGTGAAATTTTCCTAACTCTGTAGCCTCTGCGGGATAAATACAGACGTCTCGTATCGACCCCTCAGACTCTACCAAGATTTTCCGTGAGTAGTAAGACCCATGCAATCTAGAGCTTTGATGCCAAATTATCACGACCAGGATTTCCCATCCTCTAGAGTCGTGATGGTGCCTACTAATGGAAGCTAGGAAAGTCAATCCTTAATTATTTTTTCACTCACAATTATCTAAAATACAATGAAACATCGGAAATAGATAAATAAATAAGCAGAAGTCTTTAATTAAAGGAACTGGTTAAAATGCAGAAATCCAACATAATCCTCTACCCAAGACTGGTGTCATAATACTCACGAACTACTAAGGGTACTAAATACAATCATCTGAGAGAAAATATAACTGCTTGTCTCGAATACAATGAGATAACAAACTAAAATAAAGGATAAAGGAGACATCGGGCCTGCGGATGCCTGCAGGGCTACCTCGATGTCTCACTAGACTGAAGGTTGGTTCCTGATCTAATATTACTATTCGAATGCTGCTCCGGCACCTGGATTTTTGCTAATGAGCATAGAGAGTAGCATAGAGAACAAGTGACCCTATGTGCTAGTAAGTGCCTAGTCTAACCTCGGCGAAGTAGTGATGAGCATAGACAGGACTACCATGTAAACCTGTGGAGTTACGTAATATATTGCAGAATAATAAACAAGTAATAAGCAGTTATAAAGGATGGGGCTACATGCTTCGAGGAACAATATCAACCTAGCACAAACCTAATAGATATATGAAAGAACAGTACAGCATCTAAAAATTCCATAACACTACTGTTGTGGTGTGCAACCTGATCCTTTATCAATTAACTCTGTTGCAGCGTGCAACCCAATCTATATACCTATAGTTGTTGCGGCGTGCAACCCTATCAAAATATGATATCTGTTATATCATGCAACCCGATACAATATGATATCTGTTGCAGCGTGCAAACCGAACAAATATAATATTTGTTGCGGCGTGCAATCCGACCCAGTGTAATATCTATATATATATAACTTACTTTGATCATGAAAAAAGTCCCGGCAAGGGATTAACATAATTTATACTACCCCGGCAAGGGATCTTAACTGTACAAGTGTATACATCCCGGCAAGGGAGAATATAAATAAAACACAAAACGTCCTGGCAAGGGAATAAACCAGTAGCTCTTTCTCTTTATTGTGTTTCCATCTCGAAGTTCACATTATTACATGAACCAATGCTCCAAGGATTTAATCATTTCATATACCTTCACAACTTGTATTTCAACTCGAGCTGATGCTCCTCAAAGTTTAAAGATCACAATTCCTTTCACATGCTCTTTACAACATACAGAAATCATCAAATAAGCACAGAATTACCACAAAAATCAAAATATTTGCAATATAAAGACTCACGGTCATGATAAACACTAATGTATAGATACTCATCCCCATGCATATACATCGCACTCCAAAATTAACAAGTAGCAAGTAAGACTCAACACATATTCCCTCAAGCTAAGGTTAGACCAAACATTTACCTCAATGCCTTGACTATAACTCAAGCCATAATTATAGCTTTACCACTTGGTTCCGCCTACAATCCGCTCGAATCTAGCAATAAGTTACTTAATCATTTAACAAATGCTAAATGAATCAACCCCAATGCATAAAAATAAGTTTCACAAGGTTTTACCCCAAAAGGTCAATAATGCCACCGGGCCCACATGGTTGAAATTCAAGGTTCGGACCAAAATCCGATTACCCATTTCACTACGAATCCAAATATATGATTTGTTTTGAAATCGGACCTCTAATTGAGGCCCAACTCCCCAATTATTTTGAAAACCTAGGTTCTACCCAAAACACCCAATTTTCCCATGAAAATATTTGATTTGAAGTTGAAATCATGTTAAAAGATGTTATGGAGTGAAGAAAATGAGTTAGAAGTCGCTTACCAACCATTTTGGAGAAGAAGAGTTGTTTGGAAAATTGCCTCTTATGTTTTGGGGATTTGAAAAGTGTAAAATAACTAAAATTCACGTGTATTTATACCCCTCTGGAGTTCCCTGTGCGGACCGTGCAAAAAGGACCGCAGCCGCACAGGATTTTTGAAGACCTGTGAATCATTGCCTAGTGCTTATCGCACCAAGCCGACCGCGATCGCACAACACTCACCTCGAACCGCGTGAAGGCGACTGCGGTCACGTTGGCCCCTCTGGAGCCGCACGTAATTTCTCGTGGGCCGTGCAAGATGATTCAGAGACCTATCACTTTCCTGAGCCTGCAACATTTGATCTTTTTGAGACAAAGGTATCCCTGAACCTACTCGAAGCTCACTCGTGCCCTGAAAACTCTAATCCAAGTATACAAACAACCTCAAAAACATCTTACAAACATATTTGTGTGATCAAATAACCATTATAACGTCATGAACACCGAATTGAACCTCAAGATCAATGAAATTTCTCAAAACTCCCTTTTAAGCATAAATTTCCCAATTAGGGTCCGGATCGCTTCAAACGACGTCCGTTTTTTACCAAACTTTACGGGAATGATTCAAGACATACATGAGATTTGTACCGGGCACCGGAACCAAAATTCTAGCCAAATACCATTCCTTTTCGATTAGGTTTCACTTCAATTCTTTTCAAACATTTTCAGAAAGCAATTTCACTTATAAACTCATATCTCGGGCTTTGGACCTCGGAAGTCGATTCCGGATATGCTCCTAAGTCCCATATAATCCTACGGACCCTCCGAGACCGTCAAATCACGGGTCCGGATCTATTTTAAAAAATATTGACCAAACTCAAATCTATTCATTTAATATTATAATTTAGCATTTTTCACAGAATTTCACATATAAGATTTCCAGCCACACGCTCGGGCTGCACAAACAAATTGAAGCAACCCTAAATGAGGTTTTCAAGGTCTCGAAGACATGGAATTTGATTGAAACAGGTGATGACCCCTTGGGTCGTCACAGTTAATCCAACACGATAAGGTCATAGCCTATGCTTCTAGGCAACTCAAGAATCATGAGAAGAACTATCCAACCCATGGTTTAGAGTTGGAATTATTGGTGTTTGCACTAAAGATTTGGCGATATTATTTGTATGGGGTCCATGTGGATGTATTTGCCGATCGTAAGAGCCTTCAATATATTTTCAAGCAGAAAGAGTTGAATCTAAGGCAAAGAAGATGGCTAGACTTACTCAAGGACTACGATATTAACATTCTCTATCACCCGGGAGAGGCTAATGTCGTGGCAGACGTACTTAGTCAAAAATCTATTGGAATCTTTACTCATTTGGAGTCATATCAGAGACAATTAGCCATGGAGGTTACCAGTAGGCCAGTTTGGAAGTTCGCTTTGTGGACTCTAATGAAGGAGGGATAATTGTACATAATAGGGTTGGATCATCGCTTGTGGTAGATGTGAATGAAAATAAATTCAATGATCCATTGTTACCACTGCTGAAAGAAGTGATTCATAAACACAAGACTACAGAATTTCCCTTGGTACGAATGATGGTATCCTACAGTACCAAGACCGCCTATGCGTTCCTGATATTGATGGTCTTCGAGAAAGGATCATGGTAGAAGGTCACACATTCAGGTACTCCGTGCACCCATTCTCTAAAAAATGTATCACGGTCTCAAGGAAGATTATTGGTGGAAAAACATGAAGAGGCTTGTGGCAGATTTTGTGTCAAAGCGTCCGAATTGTCAACAGGTAAAGGCCAAACATCAAAGGCCTTGTGGGTTGGCTCAAAGCATAGAAATTTCTATGTAAAAATGGGAGATAATTAACATGGATTTTGTGGTGGGATTTCCGCGCACTCCGTGCAAGTTCAACTCAATTTTGGGTGATTGTTGATCAACTAAAAAAATCAGCACACTTCTTCCCAATTAAATCTACTGACACAGCTAAATAGTATGCTCAATTGTATATCAAAGAAATAGTCAAGTTGCATGGCACTCCAGTCTCCATCATTCAGATCGAGGGGCCCAATTCATAGCCAAATTTTTGGAGGAAGTTTTAGCAAGGATTGGGTAAGCAAGTAAATCTTAGCACCGATTTTCATCCACAAATTGATGTGCAAGCAAAGCAAACTATTCAGACGCTTGAGGACATGTTGTGTGCTTGTACTCTTGAATTCAAGGGTAGTTGGGATAACCATTTTCCACTCATAGAATTTGCTTACAACAACAGCATCCATGCTAGTATCCAAATGGCACCATTTGAGGCATTGTATGGTAGGATATATAGATCTCCCGTTGGGTATTTTTGAAGGTTTCCCCTATGAAGGGTATCATGCGATTTGGAAAGAAGGGAAATTTGAATCCGAGGTATGTCGGACCGTACAGAATCACCCAAAGGATTGGCCAGGTGGCATACAAACTCGAGCTGCCACCCAAAGTGTCCTTAGTACAACTGGTCTGTCATGTGTCCATGTTGATGAAGGTAGTGGGGGACCCTTCTGGTATTGTGCCAGTTGAGATTATTGAAGTCAATGAAGAACTGTTGTATGAAGAAGTTACAGTTGTCATTCTTTATAGGCAAGTTTGAAAATTGCGAAATAAGGAAATTGCATCTTGAAAGTGTTATGGCATGATTAGCAAGTTGAGGAAGCCACTTGGGAAGCCGAGGATGAAACGAAAAATAAGTACCCGCATTTGTTTGAATAGTCATGTAATAGCTTTTTATGCTTTTTGATTCCTACGAACTCTTATCTTGTAATTTAATCAATGAAAAACTGTCCCATTTTGGTTATATTTGTTGTTTATGTGGCCATGGATGATGTTATACAGAACAAGTAATGTTATGTTAAGAAACATGTATATGCTGTTAGGATATGATTCTAGGGCTCTTTGACACGTGGATAGGCCTAGATACAAAGGAAACTTTGGCAAAAAAAATTTGAAATTTAGGGAGTTAGCCAAATTTTGAAACTATTAACAGGTAAGGTTGTAAAAGATAGAATATTTCACAAAGAACTCCCAATAAGTGGTCCTTGATCCCCATTCGAGGATGAATGATTTTAAATGGGGGAGGAGGTAAGGCCCCGTGAAAACTTGTACTCGAAACATAGTAGCTCATAGTGCCATGTCACGAATATGTGTTAGGAATGTATAAAATTCTTCGCGGCAAGCTTGCGAGCCACAGTTCGGACCTTTTATACTGATCTAAGCAATTAAAAATTAAAGAATCAATTTTTTTCAGAAAAGTACTACTATGCAGTCTAGAACACGGTCGCAAATCAAGTAAGCGGACCGCATTTCTATCACAAAATGAGTCAGTGTGTTAGTCAAATTTGAGATAAAAAATGCAACCCATTATGCGATTTCACAACTGATATGCGGACATCATAGTCATCTAATTATCCTGGAATTTTGAAAAGGGCAGTTCTATGATTCATTATGTGACCGTAGAACGGGTATGTGGACCGCATTTCTGCCGCAAACCCAGTCAGGAGGATCAGATTTTGGGAGTACTTTAGCGGTCTATTCTACGGGCTACATGTCCTCTTTGTGATTGCAAACCTGACTTGGGGCTCAATTTTTTTATTTTTAAATCCAACCCCCTGTCGATATATTCGTTGTTATAGCTCATTTTGAGCATATTACCTGATGGTTTTAGGGAGAGAGGGTCTTAGAGATGTAAAGTGTCTCACATCAATTGCTTCATGAACCATGCTAAACATTGAAGAAAATCAAGTGAAGACACCAAAATTTTCAACCCTAAAAGGTAAGATTCATCACCTCAGCTCATATTTCTATACTTAGCTATAAAGGGGTCAGTAGTGAAGAAACGTATAAATATAAGAATGAAATTCTTGCATTCATATCACACTATGGATATTGGAAGGTAGAAAACTAAAAAGATGGCAATTGGGGGTATTAAATGATAGAAATTCCTCACAAAAAGGGCCTAAGATCACAACGCACTTTTAGTGTTTGATGAAATGCTCTAACCGAGCTAGAATTTAAATCGTGTCTCTAATTCGCGGTTTAATTTGTAATTCTTACACAATAGATCAAAGTGCAGAGAGTTCCAAAATTTTGTAAGAATTAAGGAAAGCTATATTGAGGTATGTATGGCTAAAACCCCCCTTTTATTAGAAATTGAGCTCCGTTGGTGTTACGCAATGTGGCAAGGCTAGAACTTGTTGATGTACCAATTATTGTTTCACATGAATTGGTTTGTAATTATGTCCATATGAAAGATGTTCTTCAACATATTTAATAAAAAATCATTGTCATTCAAAGAGATTTAATTTATGTGTTGACATGCCTGGGCTATAAGCCAAGAATAAAAATAAGATTTATATGCTAGCTATGTGAAATCTAACTCATGCTTGTTACTGGAATTGCGTTTGTATGTACCCAATAGTCACAAATTGCAAGATAGATATTGAGAATGGAAAAGATGTGATGATTGAGGCCCTAAGTGCCAATGAATGAATATGACATATGTGAAATAAAGATTCAAGTGAGATGATTGATGAGAAAAGAACAATGCCTAAGTAGGGTGGCCTAGCCGATCGGGCCGTGATCGGACATCAATGCTGCATACGAGGTGGTAATGTTCTAACATTGAATTTTGGAAAGAGATATGAAAAGGTAGTTGAAATACATGTCTCAAGTGAGGTGACCTAGCCGATCGGGTCGTGAAAAGATTACCTGGTTCGTTTATTTGATGATGTGGTGTTCGATTAAAACCATGACTTATTCTTGTGATTTCCTTTTTATTGCTTGATAGTTGTTTCTAGTAAAATGATGTTTAGTTATACATACTAGTACTATTCCAAGGTACTAACATTCCTTTTGCTGGAACCACTACAGTTTTAAATGAATGTAGGTTGCTCCATAACGAATAGTGTCGAGCGCGCGTAGAAGGTTGTCTTAAACTCAAGGTCTTGGTGAGGCCCTTCCTCCTTCAAGGGGTTGTATTGTATATATTTTGTTGTTGTGGATTCCTATTTTGAGGTATATCCGAGGGCCTTGTTGCGGGCATTGTTGTACTCATCTTTTGTATCCTTAGAGGCTTCATAGACATGTGTGTGGGTCATATATGGGTGTTGTGGGGGCTTATAAACTTTTTTTTATTTATAAACTCCCCCTATTTATGAATTATAACTTTATGGGAATTTTGGAAACTAACTCTATCTATGGTTTAACCTTGTAACATGGAATAAACTATCACTATTGAATATACTACCTTTCCTTGCTTAAATAAATAGAGAACATGGTTATCTTCATAATAAAGAGTGGGGTAGTAAGTGTGTGATAAGGCTTGCTCAGTTGAGTTCACTCGATCGAGCATCGGTCGTGCCTCCCAAGGTTGGGGTGTAACACGGGAGGAGCATGAGAAGCATCTGAGAGTGGTTCGTCACACTCTAAGAGATAGTCAGCTGTATCCTAAGTATTCGAAGTGTGAGTTCAGGTGAAGTTCAATTGCTTTCTTGGGTTATGTGGTTTCAGCAAAGGGTACTCAGATAGAGCCAAAGAAGATAAAGGCCATCAAGAATTTGTGTTGACCCACATTAGCTATAGATATTCAGAGTTTCTTGGGTTTGGTAGACTATTATCGTCGGTTCGTGGAGAGGTTTCATATTTTGCAGCCTTGATGACCAGGTACACCCAGAAGGGTGCCATGTTAGGTGGTCGGATGAGTGTGAGGCGAGATTCCAAAAGCTTAAGACAACTTTGACTATGGTGCCAGTGTTGGTTTTTCCCACAAGTTCAGACCCATATACAGTCTGTTGTGATGCATCTTGTGTTTGGATTGGTGCGGTGTTGATGCAGAAAAGCAAGGTCATTGCTTATGCTTCATGTCAGTTGAAGATTCATGAGAAGAACTATCCAGTCCATGATTTGGAGTTAGTAGCCATGTTTCACGCGTTGAAGATTTGGAGGCATTATATGTATGGCATGACATGTGATATGTTCATGGACCACATGAGTTGACAATACTTGTTCAAGTAGAAGGAGCTAAATTTGAGACAGAGAAGGTAGTTGGAGTTGTTAAAAGACTATGATGTCACCATTATTACCGGGGAAGGCCAATGTGGTGGCCGATGCTTTGAGTAGGAATTCAGCCAGTATGGGCAGTCTTGTGTATATTCCGGTCGGTGAGAGACCGCTTGTTTTGGATGTCCAGGCTTTGCCAATCCATTTGTGAGGTTGGATATTTCCTAGCCCAGTTATATATTAGCTAGCACAGTTGCTCGCTCTTCTTTATTGGAGCATATCCGAGATCGGCAGTATGATGATCCTTATTTATGTGTTCTCAGAGATAAAGTGCAGCACGTAGATGCCAAGCAGATCGCACTAGGAGATGATGAAGCTTTGAGGATGTAGGATCATATTTGTGTGCCTAATATAGATGGACTTTGGGAGTTAATTTCTATAGGAGGCCCATAGTTCCCAGTATTATATTTATACCGGCACCGTTAAGATGTATTAGGATTTGTGGCAGCATTATTGGTGGAGGAGAATGAAGAAAGACAATGTTCCATATGTGGCTCGGTGTTTGAATTTCCAGTAGGTTAAGAGCTTAAAAATGGACTCGTAGTTAGAAATTAGATGCTTTGTCAACGCCAAAAAAGACCTGCAGGTTTGCCTGTACGATCATGAAAGACCTGGTGGTCTGTTCCAGAAGATTGAGATTCCTAAGTGGAAGTGGGTGTCACACCTCCTTTTTTACACACCTACCCCGAAGGATAGTGTATAAGGGAGTTTTTCCATTTTAAGTGACATTATTCGAATTGGGGTTATTTATTTATTTCAGATTCGCCACTTGGGATAGGTTTCGCTTTTGGTATCCCAAGTCACTGGTTTATCTTGAATCCCAGATCGAGGAGATTACGAATTCCCAAATGGAGTCTGCGAACCAGAAATTCTTGAGTAAGGAATTCTGTTAACCCGAGGAAAGGTGTTAGGTACCCTCGGATTTCGTGGTTCTAGCACGGTCGCATAAACTATCATATTTGGCTAATTATCTAATTTTAGACATGTTTATCCTATAGTGCAATTTCTAAAGTTATTTAACGCTTTAAATTAATTTTATGGAAATTGAACGTCGTTTAAAACATGTTTTTGGATCACGTCACATGAAATTCACCCAAATCCTCGGCACATTTTATTCAACATTTTGGGATTTGGATTTGGGTCACATGAAATGCACACCCGAATTTAAGAAGGTAAGATTATTAAAGAACGCGTCTAAAGTGACTAACGTGTTATTAGTATTGCGAGAAGATATGAAAATTCTCTAAATGGCATGTCCAAAGTTCTAAATATTTTTAATGAAGTAATTAAAGAGGCCACGCAATTTGGGATTTTATTTGGCGCGGCGCACCACATTTATTTTAAAAGCCATCCTAAAGAGACTATTATTTTCTATTAAAGATTGTCTCTAAAGGCCTATTAATTATCCTTGTTATCAAACTACTATTAAAATAATTCAACCGAATTCGGCCCTCAAGATCAAGTCCAAACTCAAACAAATGGATCTCCATCATTGAAAACCCCTTTAATTTGAGCTTGCGACTTAACTTTAAAGGCCCAAACTTGCATTATGTCAACTATTTCAAATATGCATTAAGCTCTTAGCACCTTGGGTCTTAGAGCCAATCCCAAAAGGAGGAAATTTAGTAAGGTTTTAAAGAAGTTGCCCGGTTGTGGGACCTATACACGGCCCACGTCAAAAATAAGATGCAAATTGGGACTTAGTGATTAAAATCACTTGGGCTTCTGATTATACATTAGGCCCAAATCCCCTTTTTTTAAAAGATGTACTGCTTTTGCTCATGAATGAACCCAAAACTCACGTTAATTCTTGGGCCTATTAATAATTTTGTAAACAACTTGGCCCAATTTAAACAAATCACAGGCCCGCTATCGTTTAAGTACAATTGTCTCTTACAATTTCAACATGTTTACACATTAGTAACCAATATACTCAATCTGGAGTTTTTAATAGCTTTTAGTTCGGATGTATACACCTCAATTCAGCTTGCCTGGAATTTGGGTACAGGGACAGTTGGGCCTTCAAAACTACTGATTTTGTTTCCAAAGTTAAAATATTAGAACTAGTTCGAGCATCCAACCTATGACTAACTTTTCAAACGTCTAAAAAGCATGAGTTAATACTGCTAACACTACTACAATTACAGTAAACCAACAATATTACTAGGATTATCATGCATGAGTAAAATAAGGTACAGTTCAGCAGTCCAATTAATTACAAATGAAAATTTAATGGAGCCCTGAGATTACTTAAATACAATATGAAAATTATCATAGAAGACATGATGTACTTCAATTTATTCCCAAAAGCTTGAGAGCTACATGATATGTACCTGGAAGTTGGAACAAAATGAAGGAGAGTTGAGGATCAGTTGAGCATCAACAAACAACAACAGTAAAATAAACATTAGAACCAAAAAAAAGTATCACAGCAGCCCAGGAATTGAAATCAGAGGAGCAGCACCAGTAAACAACCAAAAACAGCTTGAATAAACCAAATTAAAACTCAGGAATCAACCTAGGGACTCATGAAGCTTTGACCACTGAATTACAAGGAACTTATAACCATTTTCAACCCTATGAGATGGAGTTTCTATTTGGAACTGAGAGCTTTCAAACTACCCAAAAAATTTCAATGGAATAGTGATTGTTTTTGGAGTTTTTGTTGCCTGGAGTTGCATAATCTTTTTCCAGTATTATTTTATGCCTCTCCCCTTTTTTGACCTCTCGAAAACTTTTTAAACAAGGAAAGGGGTAAGCCTTTTAATAGGAAAAGCCTAGGACAACCTTCAGATTTTAATTTACACTGTAGGTCCCTCTTATAGTTTCATATTTTTGCTAG
Organism: Nicotiana benthamiana; assembly: GCA_034376525.1. NCBI lineage: Eukaryota > Viridiplantae > Streptophyta > Magnoliopsida > Solanales > Solanaceae > Nicotiana > Nicotiana benthamiana. Next base: position 114,769,763 of record CM067329.1, on the reverse strand, counting down.
TTAGTCCCTTAGTTATTGACTTGTTGCCCAAGTTAAACTATTTAAGTCCTGAATTTCAAACTAAAACCTCGTCTAGAAGGTTCAAGTGGGTTCCAAATTTGTTATTGCAGAATTCTTTACTTTAAAATACCTATACTACCCCTACATTAGTCCTAAAATTACTTACCAAACCCCAGCCCTTTTCACCTTGATCAAATAACCATAGTTAGTCACTCACAGGTATGGAAGGGTTCAGCTATAACCAAACATTACCAATTTTAGTAAGAAAACCGAAAAATTGAATTAATTAACCAAAACTAGGATTTAACCCAAATTAATACTAATGTCCTATGCTTAAGATTAAAAACCATGAACTACCAGCAAACAAATAAAAATATAAACTAAAGTAAAATTAATATCATATAATGAACAGCAACAATCATGGATCATAAATCGAAATTAAACACAGAATTAAACTAACAGAAAACTCAAAACAAAATCAAAATCAAAATAAAACAAAAACATAATCAACGACATAGAAAATCAATTAAAACCCTAAAAATTCTAAGTCAGTTGACATGAATAATGATTTATCAATGAGGGAATAGCACATTCGATTAGACATAATTATTTTAAAAAATCAAATAAAGAAAAGAAAGACTTACTGATTTTGGCCTTCTAATCACCCGACCTTGAATCGATCCCCAAATAATATTATATGCTTGTTCTTGCCGAAAACAAGAACATAACTTTATTTTTGGAACTCAATTCGACACTGGTGAGCCTTTAAAAATTCATTCCAATCTCAGAAACCCCTAAATCTAAAATTCAAGGTATTACATCTAGATTTGGGAGAAGTTGGTTCAGTATTTTGGAAGAAGAGGGTGAGGAGAGTATGGGGTGTAATTTTTGGAAGGTTTGGGAAGCAACATTGTCGGGTGCGACAGTGACGGCGTTTAGGGATTTGAATAATTGAGACATTTGGGTGATATTTGAAAGGAGCTGAAGGAAGATATGGAAAGGGGAGGAGGAGAGGAACATGGGGTGTAAATTTGGGGTCATTTGGAGACTCGCCGCTGGCAGAGGCAATTTCCGGCTGGCGGCGGACGGTGGGAGATGGCGGAGGAGAGGTGGTGTTACACCGGCGTATATTAGGGTGTTTTGAGAGAAGATTGCGCGGTAAGGGGTGTCCGACATTTAAATACCAAACATCTTAGTTAGTTCCGGACCGTTGGATTGATGATACCCAAGGTCGTGATGAAAGATTAAGAAACGGCGTTTGGCTATTAACAGGATTGAACCGGATTTGCTATGGATTGGGTTGGGTTAAGACCAGGTCAGGTGAGTGAATTTTCTTGGGGTTCGTTTGGGCCGCTAATTAAACTAAAAATTATCCCAATGCAGGATGGCCTTTCTTCTCTTCTCTTTGATTTTCTTTTCAGTTAATTCCTTTCTTTTTCTTCTTCCTCTTTTTTTAATTTTTTGTTTAATGCAAAATTAAAATAAGGACCTGATTTAATCCTAAACTTAAACGAATTAATTTTCTAAAATTAACTAGATCCTAATTTATAGAAAACTAAGGAAAAACATGAAACAATTAATAGTGATAAATGCAAAAGAACTATTTTTGGTTATTTTCTTCCAATTTTTGTAATGTTAACTAATTAATGAACCTAAAATATTAAAAATGGTGTCCTAAATGCAAATGTGATATTTTTTTATTTCTTTTATGAATTATATCGATTAAAACACACTCAAAATGCAAATAAACACACAATTATGCAATTAAATTCTAAAAATCGCATAAATAAAGAAAAATTCTAATTTTAAGAATTCTATAGGAGTAATTTAAGCTAGGCAAAAATCACATGCTCACAACTGTCCCTCTATGCTCGGAGACACGAAGGGTTTTTGGAGAAAGATAAATGAGCAGTCATGAGAGCTTTTTTCCTGCTTGACACTCCATGAGAAGCATTTTGAAAAGCTTGATCGTGCCCTGCTTCAGAGGTTTCCTATATATTATCGGCTAAAGAGGAATTAGGTCAGTGTAGTTCATGAGTGTTTGGTAGCTGGGACTACCGAATTTGTGATTTCACTGATGATGTTGCTACTACTACTTACTGACATCCTTATTACACCAAAAGGAAAATAAAAGGCTAAGATAGCTATGCCTATCAACTATGACTTACAAGATTCCTATCTATAAATCTCTTGGAGCTTGATCTTGAGTCTTAGTTGCTTTTGCTGTGGACTCCAATCTGTATCTTGATGCTCGCAAGCTGTAGGTGTTGGATCTTCCTTCAGCATTGGATCAGAGCGGGACCGGCAGAGCTTGTTATTTCAATCAAGTTTTGATCAGCTCGCATCCATGTTCGCTTCAGCATTCGAATTCAATTTATTTGCTCTATTTCTTCTTTCCTTTATTCTGGATAAAGACTCATCCTTTCAGTTGTCTCGGCACCTGTGCTTCGAGGTCAAACCTGCTCAAATAACAAGCAAACGAACGAAATTTTCTGCCCCAGTTTTGCACTAGGAAAATTTCCTGAGTTAATTGTGACAAAAATATGAACTTTTTCTTTTTTATTTGTTTTTCATTCTCAAGATTTGTATTTGTCTATGATAGGATAAATTGGGACAGAGTCTTGCTGCGAAACATTAACTCAGGGATTGGAGCACTATTTTTGGCTAAAAGGAAAAACGCTCAACTCAGGGACTGGAGCCCTAATGTTAGCTAAAGGGAAAAATATCAACTCATGGATTGGAGCCCTAATATTGGCTAAAGGAAAAACGCTCAACTCAGGGATTGGAGCCCTAATGTTGGTTAAAGAAAAAATGTTCAACTCAGTGAGTGCAGCCCTAATGTTGACTAAAAGAAAAAACCCTCAACTCAAGGATTGGAGCCCCAATGTTGGCTAAAGGAAAAACTCTGAGCCCAAATGTTGGGTAATGGAAAAAACGCTCAATTCAGGGATTGGAGCCCCATTGTTGGCTAAAGGGGAAAACACTCAACTAATGAATTAGAGCCTTAATGTTGGATAAGGAAAAATGGTCAACTCAGGGATTGGAGCCCTAATGTTGACTAACGGAGAAACGCTCAACTCAAGGATTGGAGCCCTAATATTTTCTAAAGGGAAACGGTCAACGCAGGGATTGGAGCCCTAATGTTAGCTAACAGGAAAACACGTAACTCAAGTATTGGAGACCTAATGTTGGCTAAGGAAAAAATGCTCAACTCATGGATTGGAGCCCTAATGTTGGCTAATGGTGAATAGGGAATGGAGGCCATATGTCTAAAAGGCGCGACTCAGGGATTGGAGCCCTAATTTTGGCTAAAGGTTGGTATTGGGAATTCTAATCTATACTCTTTTGGGTTTTTCTCTTTTGTTATCTTCTTTCTCCCTTTTTATTTTGATAAGTTGCAGAAAAGAACTTAGAGGAAACTTCCCTTTTACATTGATTATTTGCTGCGAAGCTGTTTTAGCACTTGCATGTTTTCCTTTTGACTGCACCTGCTTTTTGCACGGTTGCTCGTATCGCACGTGTTTCAGTTTTCAACAAAGAACAATTGTTAGTTTGAAATGATGGTTGATTTTGTTGCCTTGATTGCTCGATCCCGACCCAACTTCTGTTGAGAGCCTCTGCTGCTTGCTTGTTTGGAAGATCATCTTCTCTCTCGAGCCAATGGCCTCAACCTTCAGGATTTCATGACAACTCGTCGGCGTAGGGCTGTGGCTTTTCACTTTATTCTGCTCTTAGGACTTTTATCTTTGGATATCTTTCCTTTTCCGTATCTTTTCTTCGAATGCATCAATCATCATGTCCATTTGGCTTAATTCACTCGATGAGGCTGGGTACCTTTCTTTAGCTCTTGCTGGGCAGGGCCCTGTAAAACCAGTCTTGCTACCTTTTCTTTGTAATAGTATCAGAATCAGACCGAAAGGAATTCAAGGAAAAAGTAAATAGAAAGAAAGGGGATGAATTTAAATAGAAGCATCCCTTTCGGGGAAAAAGAAGGGCTTATCTGGGGATGCATGCAAGCTTCAAACGGACATGACATGCTTCTTGGACTGGATGCCTGACCCGCACAAACTTTCTCAACTTCTAGTAAACTCGTTGACTCATGTTTCAAAACCAGGGAACCTTGCCAGAACTCTTTCAGTGATGGGAGGTGTCTTCTTTTTGGCCGATGGCGCCCTTTGTGGGTTTTCACCAATCGAACTCTCTCGTTTCTCTTCTCATTGTCGCCTGATAGTGCTCTTTACGAGTTTTCACCAAACGAACTCTCTCATTTTCAATTTCTCTACTCGTCGTCCCCTTATGGGGCCCGTAGGTTTTCACCAATAAGGCTCTCTCATTTTATTTCTTTCAATTTGGACTGCATCAGATTCCAACAATGATGTTTTTCAACTCCCACTCCTTTGCCAATTGATCGGAAGGACTTAGACAAGGTTTTTTCGGTGAAAAGAATTCTGGACGGAATTACAACTTTGGAACCATCTTGGTGGGCTCATGGCGGAGCCATTATGTCATCTGGAACAGTTTCGTTTTTTAGGGGGATTGGGATTTTTATTTTGGTGTGACTAAACCCCAAAAAGAGGCTGCCTACGTATCCTTTCGGAATCAAGTCAGACGTAGTTCAGGAGTGTTTCTTAAACTATTGTTGTTTCTCCTTTCTTTTTTTCTTCTTTTTTGTTCTCTTTTTTTTCTTTTATATTTTTTTCTTTTTTTTTGAGTAACACTTCGGGGCTCCAAAAAGATTAGTCAAAGAAGAGTAACTAGCTCAAATGGGTATACAAAGAGGGTTGATAGTATTTGGGTAGCGGGAATGAAAGCCTTCGTCATCTCAACCGGACTGAATCATTGTTGCAGGGAGCCTAGACATAGTACCTTTTTACTGCGTCCGCGTACACTGCTTCGGGATCATTCCTTCGATGTCACCCAAATATAATGCTCCTTTTGCCAATATCTTTAATGATGTACGGGCCATTCCAATTAGGAGCAAATTATCCTTTTGCTTCCTGATGGTGAGGAAGAATGCGCCTTAATACAAGTTGTCCCACCTCAAATCTCATGTGGCGTACTTTCTTGTTATAAGCATGGGCCATTCTTTGTTGGTACAACTGCTCTAGCAGACCGCAACCAATCATTTTTCATCAATTATGGTCAGTTGTTCTGGACGAGTCCTAACCTACTCAGTGTCTTCAATCTCAACTTCAACGATGATCCGAAGAGATGGGATTTCCACCTCCGCAGGTATTACTGCCTAAGTTCCATAGACCAAAAGGTAGGGGTTGGTCCTATTGATGTGCGCACTGTTGTGCAATACCCCAATAATGCGAAAGGTAGGTTCTCATGCCATTGCTTGGAGCTTTGAATCATCTTTCTCAGAATCTTCTTGGTGTTTTTGTTTGCTGCTTTGACGGCATCATTGGCTTTAGTCTGGTAGGGTGTAGAGTTCTGATGCGTTATCATGAATTGTTCGCATATCTTTCCCATCAATCAGCTGTTCCATTTGCAGCGTTATCCGTGATGATAGTTGCTGGGATGCCAAAACGGCAAATGAGATTGGAATGCACAAAATCCACCACGACTTTGTTGGTAACCGATTTAAGTGTGATGGCTTCAACCCATTTTACGAAGTAATCAATGGCAACCAATATGAATCTATTCCCATTTGAGGCTTTCAGCTCGATCGTCCCAATGACATCCATGCCCCAAGCTACGAATGGCCAAGGTGCTGACATGGGATGCAGTTCTGCAGGAGGTACATGAATCAAATTACCATGCACCTGACACTGATGGCATTTTCGGACAAATCTAAAACAATCTTTTTCCATGGTTATCCAATAATAGCCTGCTCGGATGATTTTCTTTCTTGAACATACCCATTTATGTGTGGTCCGCAAACTCCTGTGTGTACTTCATGCATAATTTGTCCAGCCTCATTGGCGTCAACACATCTTCAAAAATTGAGGTCGGGGGTCCTTTTTTACAAAACCTCACCGCTAAAAAAGAAACCACCTACTTGTCGTCTGATAGTTCTCTTTTGATCCCTAGTGGCTTTCTCGGGATATTCTTGGTTTTTTAGAAATATCTTGATATCACGGTACGATGGCTGGATGTTTGGTTCTACCTCAGCATATTACAGTACCCATGCCTTTCCCTGCTTTGAATTTCCAAGGGATCGATGTGGGCATTTCTCGAGAAAGGCAACATCGAGGCCAAAGTGGCAAGTACGTCGGCTAGTTCATTGTGATACCTAAACTCTATCATCTTGAACCGATTTCTAAGATATTCCACATATTGCTGGTAAGGGATAAGTTTGACATCTCGAGTTTCCCACTCTCCTTGGGCTTTTCGAATGATTAAATCTGAATTTTCCCAAAATTACCAACACTTCAACATTTCGGTCAACTGCTATGTTCATAGCTATAATGCAAGCTTCATACTCAACTTTATTGTTGGTGCAGAAAACCAAAGTCGAGCGGTGGCTGGATAGTGTTGACCAGTGGGTGAAATTAAAACTGCCCCAATTCCTACACCCTTTGCGTTTACTGCTCCATCAAAGAACAATTTCTAGGCAGCGGTATCTTCAGACATTGCCTCCACCGAGTCCACCTCTTCGTCTGGGAAACAAGTGTTAAGGGTTTGGTACTCATCATTAACTGTGTTTTCGGCTAAATAGTCTGCTAAGTCCTGGGCCTTCATTCATGTACGAGTGACATAAACTATATCAAACTCGGTGCGCAAGATCTGCCATTTTCTAACCTCCCTATAGGCATTGGCTTCTGAAATATGTACTTTAGAGGATCCAACCTGGTTATGAGGTAGGTGGTGTAGGCCTGCAATTAATGCCTACCTGGTTATGAGGTAGGTGGTGTAGGCCTGCAGGTAATGCCTCAATTTCTGAGCAACCCAAGTTAGAGCGCAGCGGGTTCTTTCCAACACAGTGTACTTGACCTCATAGCTAGTGAATCTTTCTTACTCGGGTAGTATATTGCATGTTCCTTCTTTCTAGTGATGTCGTGTTGCCCCAAAATGCAACTAAAGGAACTCTCTAAGACTATCAGGTACAGAAATAATGTCCTCCCTAGCTCAGGTGGAACCAAAATCGGGGGGTTGGAAAAGTAGTTTTTAATCTTATCGAAAGCCTTTTAACAGTCATCTGTCCATTTGACCACTACATCTTTCTTTAGCAATTTGAATATGGGCTCGCATGTGGAAGTCAGCTGAGTGATTAATAGACTTATATAATTCAATCTCCCCAACAAGCTCATTACATCCTTTTTGGTCTTCGGAGGAGGTAAATCTCGAATAGACTTTATCTTTGTTAGATCTAATTCAATGTCCCTCCGGCTGACTATGAATCCCAGAAGTTTGCCTGACGGGACCCCGAACGCACATTTGGCCAGCTTCAATTCCAAATCATATTTGCGCTGCTGTTCGAAGAATTTCCTTAGATCCCACACATGGTCATCCTGAGTTTTGGACTTGATGATCACGTCGTCCACATGCACCTCTATTTCCTGATGCATCATATCATGAAGATGATAGTCATAGCTCTCATATAGGTTGCCCTAGTGTTCTTCAGTCCGAAAGGCATGACCCTGTAGCAGTAGGTCCCCCAAGGTATGGTAAAGGTATTTTTCTCTGCGTCCTGTTCATCCATCAAGACCAGGGGATATCCTGCATAATAGTCCATAAAAGACTGTATCTTATGTTTGGTGCAGTTATTAACAAGGATGTGGATATTGGGCAATGGGAAATTGTCTTTGGGGCTTGCTTTGTTCAAATCTCTGTAGGCCACGCATACTAAGGTTTTTCCATCCTTTTTAGCATTGGAACTACGTTGGATAGCCGTATGGTGTACAGGACCACGCGAATCACTCCTACTCCCAACTGTTTTGAGATCTTTTCTTTGATTTTATTAGTGACATCAGTTTTATATTTTCTCTGTATTTGTTGGATCGGGGGGCACACAGTATAAGTTTGACACTTGTGCACTACCAGATCAACGCTGAGTCCTGGAATGTCATTATACGGCCATGCAAACACATCTTTAAACTCAAAGAGAAATTGGATTATGGCATCTCGAGTTTTTTCGTCTGTGTGGATGCTTATCTTGGTTTCCTGAATTTATTCATAGGTTCCCAAGTTAACCAGCTCAGTATCATTTATGTTTGGCTTAGGTTTATTCTCAAATTGTTCTAATTCTTGATTTAATTCCCTAAAAGCCTTTTCTTCATCATATTGCGGTTCTTGGTTCATTATTTCGTGATTAGACAGTGTGTTTGGATCTAGGCGTGAAGTCCGCAAGCATGTCATGCTACTTAAAGCCGCATTATTAAAACTGAAAAGAAAAAATGAAACAAAAAATAGCAAAATCAGAAGGAATAAAGAAGAATGATCTATGAAATGTCAATTTCATTTCTTGCAATTTGAAGATAACAGGGTTTACATGTGGAAATTTAAAGACAAAACTAGAGAAAAACCTCCAAGTTACACCCTGGAATAACTTGGGATGCAAAAAAAGTAGTAGGACAAGTCTACCGGGACTCCCTCCTGATCGGAAACGGTGTAGCCTTCATATTTTGTAGCGTAGCGCTTGGTCCCATGTATAGCACCTCAGCGGTGCTTGTGCCCTCTCTCGGTTGAACCATGTGGGTTTCATATAGCATCTTTCTCATCGCCCCATATATTTCTTCAATTTCTTTGGCTATGAATGCCTTATGCTTCTTTTCTTCACTGTACTTTGGTTAGACAAAGGTTTCATACAAATGTGGCAATGGTTGAGGTAAGACCGATCCCTTATGTTGTCTGTCTTTTGCCCATTTCCTACCATCTGGCATCGGGTGAAAGCCTAACCCGAAGAATTTCTTGGTGGTAGGTAGGATAATTGGCTCAGCTACCCTTGCAGAGACTTTCCCAACCCTTTTCCTAGCTAATATCCATGTCGTATCATCTCCTTGGACACCATAATGGATGCATTGGAATGATGGTCGGCTACCACAACTTCAAAGGTTTGATACACTATGTGCTCGTTGCCTTCTCTTGCTTCAAGACATGGACAGACGGGTCCCTATACATTGATTGTTCAACCTCTTCATGGACTATGATCTCCTGGTCTTAATGCTCAAATTTCACCATTTGATGGAGAGTAGAGGGTATAGATCCTGGTGCATGGATCCAAGGCCTCCCCAAAAGGTAGTTGTGAGATGTTTCCATGTCCAGCACATGGAAGGTTACCTCAAAGTCCATCGGGCCAATGGTCAGAATCAAATCGATTTCCCCAATTGTGTCCCTCTTAATATCGTCGAAAGCTCGCACACAGACATTGTTGGGACGAATCCTTCCGGTCCCAATTTCCATCCGCTAGAGTGTAGAGAGTGGGTAAATGTCTACCCTCAAGCCTCCGTCTACCATGACCCTCTTCACATGATATCCCTTACATTTGACAGTTAAATGTAACGGTTTGTTGTGAGCAGCCCCTTCTGGGGGAAAGTCAGTTTTGCTGAATGGGAGTTGATTGATGGCAAAGAATCTTCCGACCATTCTTTCTAACTGTTCCACCGAAATGTTTGCTGGCACATAGGCATCATTCAGGGTCTTCATTAAAACCTTTTGATGTTCAGGAGTCTTCATCAGCAATGATATCAAGGACACTTGTTCAAGATACTTTCGTAGTTGATCAACCACTTCATAGTCTGCCATCTTCATTTTTTTGAAGAAAGCTTCTACCTCTTCAGGACTTACAGGTTTCTTAGCCGGGAAACGCTTTCTAGTATCATTGCTTACTTTTTTTACGTTGGAGTACTTCTCAACGGGATAGTTTTCTGGAAGTTCCTCTGAGATATCTTTGCATTTGTACGTAACAATTGTTTTATGATAATTCCATGGTACTACAGTAGGATTTGTCATAGGCTACTGTGGCACGCATCCAATAACCATGGGCTTGTTCGCCTCGATGGCTTAATTGTTCCCCGTACCACATAAACCTCATTCGATATGTACATTTGGGTTGCCTTCTTCAATTCAAGCCTCTTTGGAGGGCTCAAAGTCTGTTGCTTTTCTGTACGGCCTCGCGGGATATAAAGAATCCCCTCTTTGGGAGGCATCACCTCTATATCTGTTCCAACTTTCTTTTATGGTTCTGTCTTGGTGACTTTGTTGTTCTTTTCCTCTTCATCTTGCTTTGGGTATCTTTTTGGCTTTTTCTATGCATCTGCGATAGCAATTACGGCTTTTCTTGTCGGATCAAATTCTTTATCTTCCCAAATCATCCTAATCACTGGACCGTTGTTGTGTGTTGGCAATGTATTATTAGTCACGTTGGGGACATCCTCATCACTTAGCACTATTTTTCCTTGCTCTATAAGGTTTTCCACCGCTCTTTTTAGGGTCCAGCAATCATCTGATCCTGCCCTTCTACTCCCGTATGATAGGCAAATCTGAAACCAGCTCAGTAAGCGGCTGATGTTGGGTTTTCCCTCGTTTGGGGAACTGGCTGCTACAGGCCCATTTGGATAAGTTTTGTAAATATATTGAAGTAAGACTCACCAATTGGAGTAAAAGTTTGCCTCCTGGGTGGCTCACGAGGAGGAAAATAATTCTGTGAAGGATAGGGATATTAGTGATTTTATGGAGGAGGATGATTTCTTGGATATGGGGCTTGGTTTCTGTTGGCATGTTGTTGTGGTCGTACAAGAGGTTGAGCATTCATGACCGCATATGGTTGAGGAGAATACGCCATGTCTTGATGAGGGTAATAATGTCGGGAGGATCTATCTGAGAACATGGGCCTAGGAGCGCGGTGTCTCCTTGCACCTGAAGCGTCCATGGCTATTTCTTCTTTCTTCTTACTTTTGGCCACTCCTCCAAACCAGCCTTGGATGGCTTGGTAGGTTGCTCTAATAGCTGATTGGCTCAAAATTCTGCCTGTTCAGTCTATTGTCTACCATCTCACCAATATTAATGGCCTCCGCGAATGGTTTGCCCATGGCTAAAATCACTTTTGGAAATAATCGGCCTCTTGAGCCTAAAGATATATAGTGACCATTTCAACTTCATCCATTGGAGGTTGTACCCTTGATACACGTGATACCCTTGACGCATGTTCACGCCATTTGATCGCATACTCACGAAAACATTCTGATGGCTTCTTCTTTAGATTTGCCAGCGAGTTGCGGTCTGGAGCAATATCGATATTGTACTTGAACTGTCGAACAAAATCTCTTGCAGGATTATCCTAGATGTTCCACCGAGAAATATCCGGATCCATATGCCATTCGGAGGCAATACTCAACAAGATTTCCCCAAAGTAAGCCATGAGCAGTTCTTCTTTTCCTTCAGCTCCGCGCAATTGATTACACTATTTCTTATGATGAGCAATATGATCACCATGCCCATCATACTTTTCAAACTTTGGAGTATTGAAACCCACATGCAAATGCACGTGAGGGAACATGCACAAATCGGTGTATGACACATTTTTCTGTCCACTTAGCCCCTGCATGTTTTTAAGTCTTGTCTCCAGGCTTCTCATCATCTTTGCCATTTCTACCCGTTACGGAATTTTGGGGGTCTTTCCTATCCATTGTGAACTCAAATAGATGTGGTTGTGAATAAGTATAGGTGGGATACTGAAGAGGCTCCATTTGGGGTGTGAATGTTTTGAATGTGAAAGTTGAAGGATCTAAGGTGGGCTTTGGCAGTGCAGGCAGTGTTGTAGCTGCACTTGGTGGAGCAGTAAAGATGTTTGGGATTGCATTGCATATAGCCGTATGGGGGCGAACCTCCGAAGGTGTTCCCACAAAATGAGCTGAGATGGTTGGGTGTCCTAGTTTGATGCTGGGATGACTGATTGGGACGGTGGACGTTCCCCCTATTCTTGGGAAAAGCTCAGGAAATGCGGGAATTGCACTAGGCGGCTCTTTTCCATTTGACTAGGCATCCCACATCTCCATCATGCGGAGATGCAATAGTCAGTTTTCCTCTGCAGTTGCTGACTCGGATAACAGGATGCCTGAGATTGGGCTTTCGTCCGTGATGGGAATTGCTGGCAGGGTGATTTCTGAAGACATTTCTGTGCTTCCCATTTGATCTCATGAAGTAGGGATATGAAGCAAGTGTACCAAGAACCAACCACTGTTTCTATTAAACATATACTAGAAATTGACATCAGTAAACGATTAGTTTGAGACAAATAACATATAGGTAATCGCACGTAGGGGTGTGATACACCTATAAAGTTAAATGGGTTTTTACATGTTTTTCAACGATAGCATGCGTTATCACGGATTTCCCCATCCACTTGCATGCACCGTTTATTTTCATCCGGCTTTTGCCATCATCTCTCTCTCTCTCTAAATCTTCCTATTTTCTATCTTTCATTTTTTTTCCACTCTTATTTTCTTTCATTTTCTTTCATATTTTTTCTTTTTCTTTTCTCTTAGGGTTACGGTCGGATCCTATGGAGTTTGCCTACGTATCATGACCCCGTATGAATCAGACCGAGCGTACTTCGTGGAAAATAAATGCAAATAGAAGCAATATGTTTTAAGATTTTCGATTTTCATAGATAGAAAATACTTTGATTACAAAAACTCAAAGCTGACGGATCAAAACATCTAACAGGCTACAAAATCAACTATCCTACTTCAAAAGAAAATACATACTTGCACAACTTGACAGACTCTAGTGGAAAAGAAAATACAGACTCTAGCAGAAATCGACTGACAGACTCTGATGGAAAAGGAAATACAGACTCAAATGAAAATCATGCATACATTAAAGCTCTGGGTGCTTGCGGGACATCGTTCGGTCTCGCCGCGGGCCTATATGATCCTTTTGAAGTCAATCCAAGTCACTCATTATCTATTTGACAAATATCATTGCTACCGCAAAAAAGGTGATGCGAGTCATGACCTCGCACACTTGTCATTTCCTAGTAATGTAGTGAGCAATGGTCAGGATCCTCTCTCTAATTCTGCCCGTTTCTTGAAGCAACCACCCTATCTGATCATTCTTGGCTTCCAAAACATGAGAGTCACGAAAGTTTTGATTTTGTAATTGTTGTATTTCCTCCTCCATTTTGGCTATTATAACAATGTTCCCTATCAGTTTTGAAATCCTTGGCTCTCTTAGTTTCCTCGTCCTCAAGGGTAATTATTTTTCTTCTCAGATTAGTAATAGTCCCTTCATAATTTCTCTTCATTTATCGCACATATTGGGCCCGCTCTTCTGCTTTCTTTGCCCATTGCACCTAGATTTTGCTATATTCTCTTTGGATTTTTCGAGGTCTTTCTAGCACTCTAAGAATTGTCTTTTCAGCCCGCTTATCAACCTTTCATCGGCCTGGCTTCTTTCTTGGTTGTTAGCAGCTATTTTCATTTGCCGGATCTGAGCCCTACGAGACTCATTTTCTTGGGTCAGTTTCTTCTTGTCACCTTCATCGGCTGCGACTTGAAAGCTGTTTTCAAACTGGAGGTCCCAAACCTACTTTTCCAACTCTCCTATTCTGGTCATGTATTTATTCTCTTTGGCCAACCAATCCTATTGCACTCGTGCCCCGTAAATGAATTGTTGGACATGTGGTCTCTGCATGGGCCTTAGATGAATCTGGAACCTTTTGCCAAACCAAGCCATGTACTTAGGGCGAACTTCGCCCCGGGCCTGATCCCGCACTATGGTATTAGGATCAAGAAAACTACACTCATTCCATATTTAGCGGATTTTTCCTTCTTGGAATGTAGCTTTTGGGCCTAGTTCGATGACTTGTTTACTCATATCTTCATCACCATGGACGGTTTTAAATCTTCCCAACTAGCGCAAATCCCTGTAGGGAGCATAGGGTTGGAAGCTCTGGATGCCCATCAAGAGAATATAAGGTACTTCAGTTGATGTGTATACTGCTTCAGTAACAGGAAGCCATCCAAAGCCCATTCACATTTGTCAGCGGTCAAAGATCTCAAACATGATAGCCAAGCCTCGGTGCCCTCAAGGAATTCAATACCTATTATCCGGGTTTTAAATTCTTTAATACAGCTCCACCCGTTCAAACCATAGTTCATGTACCCGGTCTGACAAAGATGTTTTTGTATCCATAGCAGTATCAACAAATTGCAACCTTGGAAGAACTTTCACCTTTCTCGGCATATTTTCTAGGCTCGATAGATTTCAGACACGATTAGCAGAACCACCGTATTGTTGTCTTTTTTGATTGCAACATCTAACATTCCTACAAGGCCGATCTCTATATGACCATATCTTCGGAGATAGGCCACAACTCCCAAGAAAGCTACTATGAAAGCTAAGCCATGCCTTGCCTCCCACTTGTCTATGTTTCCAACATGGGTTAGACTAGTGTTCGGCTCTTCAAGACATTGGGGATGGCCATATCGATGATATAAGAAATGGAGTATGCAATACCCTTCCGATATATTTCCTTCCCGAACGTCCCCACTAATTCTTAACAAGTCTAGGAACCTGTGGGGATTTACCGGTCTTGGTGCCAACGGATATCAGCTTCTAAGATTTCCATTTAGGCCTTTGTAACCTACAACTTCCTCCAGTGTAGGCGTGAGCTCAAACTCATATAAATGGAATACATTGCAAGTAGGGTCCCGAAAGGTATCAAAGCCTCAACTATGTCCAAACTTGGCTTGACTTTTAATAAACCGACGAGGCCTCCAAAAACTCTTGTCATTGTTTCTTTTCTGCCCATTCCAAAGTCATCCCACAACATATGGAGCTTCAAAGGAATCTCTTTAAGGACTGTGAAGGGTTCAATTTCAACTATGCTCATGCTGCACATTTTTTAAGGGTGATTTAAGAACTTATTATGACTTAGCAAAAAAACAAAAAACAACATCACTTTTTTCCAAAATTTATCAAATTTTCATTTCAAAAACAAGACTTCGGCTTTGAGGATACGGCCTTTTAGCACTTCGGGGAAGAAGATTTTAAGGTTGTGCCTGCAATCGTTGAAAATGACCCAAGGTGGCTATTCTTGCAAAAATAGCTTTTCGGCGTCCTTTTAGGGACATTCGGCTTAGTTTAGACAAGAATGGCATCACCTGCCTTATTTTTGATGAAAAAAACAAAAAAATTTCTTTTTGTATTTTGTTTTGGCTATTTTTGCAAAAAGGGAAGTTGGACCCGATGGGGGGTTGCTTACGCATCCCAAATCCGGTGGGGATCAAACTGGCGTACTTCAGCCAAATATGTCAAACCCAAGTATTTTTTGCAAGCAAAAACTCTTTCTTTTGTTTTTCAAAAATCCGGCCAAGTTTCTGTACTATTTGGATATTGGTTTTTCAAACGAGTGATTACCCATTAACACTGCTATTTTCTTCCAACTCTCTCTCGTTATTTGCAAGTTGCTAAACATGCAAAGCCGAGCAAATAAATGCATAAGTAGCACGTAAGATACATCGGGATGGTCATTTCATTTCAGTTCACCTGTCCTAGACGGACCCAACCCATATGTTGAGTCCCCTAAGTCAAATGCACATGATGCAAATAACAATCCTACTAGGGATCCGGCATGAGGCTTTGTTATATTAGGTTTAAAAACCTGGGTTTATTGTTCTAGACCTGGCTTAGCCGAGTGGACATCTCGAGCCGGGGGAGTTACCGGGGATAGAGAAGCTCTGCGGGCTTAGCAGCTTGTCCGAACCTCGTTCTAAATTAGGACAAGACTCTAAATAGAATAGAAGTCACATGAAGTGCACCCTTCTCCATGATTTAGAAGACTCAGATAGAGGAATCGTTTCGTAGCAGTTTATATACATTTCACTAAATATCAAAGAGGTAAAGCATTTAGCACATTAGGCATGAAACATGTAGGAAAATCAGGTAAAGCCAAATATAACACTTATTCTAAGCTCGAATTCTTGAACCCTGAACCGAAGTTCTGGATACGACCCCCAGTAGAGTCGCCAGAGCTGTCACACCTCCTTTTTATACACATCTACCTTGAAGGATAGTGTATACGGGAGTTTTTCCATTTTAAATGACATCATGCGAATTGGGATTATTTATTTATTTCAGAGTCGCCACTTGGGATAGGTTTGGCTTTTGGTGTCCCAAGTCACCGGTTTATCTTGAATCCCAAATCGAGGAATTTCGACTTTCCAAATGGAGTCTGCGAACCAGAAATTCTTGAGTAAGGAATTTTGTTAACCCGAGGGAAGGTATTAGGCACCCTCGGATTCAGTGGTACTAGCACGGTCTCTTAAACTATCATATTTGGCTAGTTATCTAATTTTAGACATGTTTATCCTATGGTGCAATTTCTAAAATTATTTACCGCTTTTAATTAATTTTAAGGAAATTGAACGTCGTTTAAAATATGTTTTTGGATAACGTCACATGAAATGCACCCGGATCCTCCACACATTTTATTCAATGTTTTGGGATTTGGATTTGGGTCACATGAAATGCACACCCGAATTTATGAAGGTAAGATTATTAAAGAACGCGCCTAAAGTGACTAACGTGTTATTAATTTTTGCGGGAGGCCATGAAAATTTGATAAATGGCACGTCCCGAGTTCTAAATATTTTTAATGAAGTAATTAAATAGGGCCACGCAATTTGTGATTTTAATGGGCGACGTGCACCTCGTTTTATTTCAAAGGCCATCCTATCGGGACTATTATTTTCTATTAAATATTGTCTCTACAGGCCTAATTAATTATCATTATTAATAAACTACTATTAAAAGAATTCAAGCGAATTCAGCCTTGAAGATAAAGTCCAAACTCAAACAGAAGGATCTCCATCATTGAAAACCCCTTTAATTTGAGCTTGCGGCTTAACTTGAAAGGCCCAAACTTGCATTATGTCAACTATTTCAAATATGCATTAAGCTCTTAGCACCTTGGATCTCAAAGACAATTCCAAAAGGAGGTAATTTAGTAAGGTTTTGATGAAGTTGCCTGGTTGTGGGCCTATACATGGCCTACGTCGAAAATAAGATGTAAATTGGGAATCGGTGATTTAAATCACTTGGGATTTTGATTAAACATTAGGCCCAAATCTCCTTTTTTTTTTAAAGATGTACTGCTTTGGCTCATGAATGAACCCAAACTGATGTTAATTCTTGGGCCTATTAATAATTTTGTAAACAACTTAGCCCAATTTAAACAAATCACGGGCCTGCTATCGTTTAAATGCAACTGTCTCTTACAACTTCAACCTGTTTACACATTAGTAACCAATATACTCAATCTCGAGTTTTTAATAGCTTTTAGTTCAGATTCATACACCTCAATTCAGCTTGCCTGGAATTTGGGTACAGGTATAGTTGGGCCTTCAAAACTACTGATTTTGTTTCCAAAGTTAAACTATTTGAAGTAGTTCGAGTATCCAACCTATCATGATACTAACTTTTCAAACGTCTAACAAATATGAGTTAATACTTCTAACACTACGACAATAATAGTAAACCAGCAATACTACTAGAATTTATCATGCATGAGTAAAATAAGGTACAGTTCAGCTCTCCAAGTTAATTACAAATGAAAATTTAATGGAGACTTGATATTACTTAAAAAGAATATGAAAATTAACAGAGAAGACATGCTACACTTCAATCTATTCCCAAAAGCTTGAGAGCTACATGATATGTACCTGGAAATCGGAACAAAATGAAGGAGAGTTGAGGATCAGTTAAGCAGCAACAAACAGCAGCAGTAAAATCAATTTTAGAACCAAGAAAGGTATCACAGCAGCCCAGGAATTGAAATCAGAGGAGCAGCACCAGTAAAACACCAAAAACAGCTTGAAAAAACCAAATTAAAACTCAGGAATCAACCCAGAGACCCCTGAAGCTTTTACCACTAAATTAGAAGGAACTTCTAACCATTTTCAACCCTATGAACTCGAGTTTCAATTTGGAACTGAGAGCTTTCAAACTACCCAAAAACTTTCAATGGAATAGTGATTGTTTTTGGAGTTTTTGCTGTCTGGAGTTGCAGAAACATTTTCCAGTATTATTTTATGCCTCTCCCCTTTTTTGACCTCTCCAAAACTTCTTAAACAAGGCAAGAGGTATGCCTTTTGATAGGCAAAGCCTAGGGCAACCTACATATTTTCATTTACACCCAAGGTCCCTCTTTTTATTTCATATTTTTGCTAGTTAGTCCCTTAGTTATTGACTTGTTGCCGAAGTTAAACTATTTAAGTCCTGAATTTCAAATTAAAACCCCATCTAGAAGGTTCTAGTGGGTTCCAAATTAGTCGCTGCATAATTCATTAGTTAATAATACCTATACTACCCCTACATTAGTCCTAAAATTACTAACAAAACCCCAACCCCTTTCAGCTTGATCAAACAACTATAGTTAGTCACTCACATGGACAAAGGGGTTCAGCTATAACCAAACATTACTAATTCTAATAAGAAAACCTAAAAATTGAATTAATCAACCAAAACTAGGATTTAACCCTAATTATGTTCTAAGGTTAAGATTAAAAACAGTGAACTACCAGCAAATAAATAAAAATGGAAACCAAAGTAAAATTAATATCATATAATCAACAGCAATAATCATGGATCATAAATCGAAATCAACCACGGAATTAAACCAACAAAAAACTCAAAACAAAATTAAAATAAAAAATAGAACGAAAAACAGAATAGCCGGAACAAAAAATCAATTAAAATCCTAAGAGTCCTAAGTCATTTAACATGAATAATGATTGATCAATAAGGGAATATCACATTTGATCAAACGAAATTATTAAAAAAATCAAATAAAGAAAGGAAGACTTACTGGTTTTGTCCTTCTAATCTCCTGACCTTAAATCGAGTCCAAATAATATTATATGCTTGATCTTGCCAAGAACAAACACGTAACCTTATTTTTGGAACTCAATTCGACACTTGTCAGCCTTTAAAAATTAATTCCAATCTCGAACAAACAGTAGATCTAAAATTCGAGGGATTACGGTTAGATTTGGGGGAAGTTGGTACGGGATTCTGGAAGAAGAAGGTGGGGAGGATCAGGTGTGTAATTTTGGGAAGGTTTGGGAAGCAACGCCGTTCTGTTCGGCGGTGACGACGTTTAGGGTTTTGGATATTCGAGACATTTGGGTGATATTTGAAAGGACCTGAAGGCATATCTGGAAAGGGGATGAGAAGAGGAACATGGGGTTTAAATTTGGGGTCATCTGGAGACTCGCTGCCGGCGGACGCGATTTTTGGCCAGTAGCGGATGCTGGGAGACGGCAGAGGAGCGGTGGTGTTACGCTAGCATATATTAGGGTGTTTTGTGAGATTATTGAGGGGTAGGGTTGTCCGACATTTAAATACCAAACATCCTAGTTAGTACCGGACAGTTGGATTGATGAGATCCAACGGTTGTGATTAAAGATTAAGAAACGACGTCGTTTGGCTATTAACGGGACTAAATCGAATTGCCTATGGATTGGCAGGGCTCAGATCAGGTCAGGGGAGTGAATTTGCTTGGGGTTCGTTTGGGCTTCTAATTAAACTAAAATTAGCCCAATGCAGGTTGGCCTTCTTCTCTTCTTTTTTATTTTCTTTTCAATTAATTCCTTTATTTTTCTTCTCCTCTTTTTTTTTAGTTTTTGTTTAATGCAAAATTAATATAAGGACCTGATTTAATCCTAAACTTAAACTAATTAATTTTCTAAAATTAACTAGATCCTAATTTAAATAAAACTAAGGAAAAACATCAAACAATTAAAGGTGAAAAATGCAAAATAACTATTTTTAGTTATTTTCTTTTGATTATTGTAATGTTAACTAATTAATGAACCTAAAATATTAAAAGTGCTATCTGAATGCAAATGTGCTATTTTGTATTTTTTTTTCTTTTATGAATTATATAGATTAAAACACACTCAAAATGCAAACAAACACACAATTATGCAATTAAATTCTAAAATTACATAAATAAAGAAAAATCATAATTTTAAGAATTCTATTGGAGCAATTTAAGCTAGGCAAAGATCATGTGCTCACTATGGGAGGGAATCACTATGGACTTTGTTGTTGGGCTCCCATGGACTCAGAAGAAGTTCGATGCACTGTAGGTTATTATTGATAGGCTAACCAAGTCAACACATTTTATTTCGGTGGCAATCTCCTATTCTTCCGAGAAGTTAGTTGAGATCCATATCCGGGAGATTGTTCGTCTTCATGGTATGCGCCCCTGTCTATCATCTCAAGCCAAGGTATGTAGTTTACGTCTCATATTTGGAGAAAGTTCAGCGAGAGTTGGGCACAGGGGTTGAGTTGAGCACAGCGTTTCATCCTCAGACGGACGGACAGTCCGAGTGGACTATTCAAATTTTGGAGGTTATGCTCCGAGCTTGTATTATTGACTTTGGAGGCTCGTGGGATCAGTTCTTGCCTTTAACAAAGTTTGCCTACAACAATAGTTACTAGTCGAGTATTCAGATGGCTCCTTATGAGGCTTTTATGGTAGGCGGTGTCGATCACCGATTGGATGGTTTGAGCTAAGAGAGGCTCGGTTTTTGGGTACGGATCTAGTACAGAATGCCATAGACAATATCAGGATCATTCAGGATAGGGTTTGTACAACTCAGTCTAGGAAAAAGAGTTATACCGACCGTAAGGTTCATGATTTGGCATTCATGGTCGGTGAGTGGGTATTGCTTCGGGTATCGCCTATGAAGGGGATGATGAGATTTGAAAAGAAGGGAAAGCTTAGACCTAGGTTAATTGGCCCGTTTGAGATTCTTGATCAAGTGGAAGAGGTGGCTTACATACTTTTACTGCCGCCGAACTTATCAGTCGTGCCCCCAGTGTTTCACGTGTCCATACTTCGGAAGTATCACCGCGATCCATCCCACTTGTTAGATTTCAGCACAGCCTAGTTGGACAAGGACTTGACCTATAGGAGGAGTCGGTAACTATTTTAGACCGGCAGGTTCATTAGTTGAGATAAAATAGTTTTCCTTCTGTTCATATTCAGTGGAGAGGTTAGCCTGCAGAGGCATGGACCTGGGAGTCATAGTTCAATATGCGGGGCCGCTATCCCAATCTTTTTCCCGAATCAGGAACTTCCTTCTTATGCTCGTTTGAGCACGAGCAGTTGTTTTAGAGGTGGAGGATGTGATAACCTAAAAATTCATCACTTATTTTAGAAACAAATTCAGTGTTTCAAGGCCTTAAAATCTCCTTTTTACCTCGCCTCAATTCGCATGCGCAGCCCACTTGGGTAGCGAGAAAGCCATTATATGAAAATCTATGAAAAATATTAAATTATGCCTTTAAATTTAATTCAAGTTAACGTCGGCCAAAATTTTGAGTAAACAGACCCGGATCCATGTTTCGACGATCCCCAGAGGTCTGCAAAAAAATATGATACTTGGGAGTATACCCAAAATTGAATTCTAAGGTCCCTAGCCCGAGAAATGAATTCTTTAAAGAAAATTATTTTCAGAAAAACACATGAGTTTTCGAAAATGAAATGTGTTGAAATTTTATGGTATCGGGTGCATATCATGGTTTCGGCGCTCGGTACAGGTCTTATATGTAATTGAAGTTGAGTCTGTAAAATTTGGTAAGAAGCAGGCTTGAAATAACGTGAAACGGACCTTATTTGAGAATATTACAAGATTTGATGTTCTTAAGTGATTTCATGATTTTGATGATAAATTCATAGTTGTTGATATTGTTTTGGTGATTTGAACACACGAGCCAGTCCATATGATATTATTGGAGTTGCGTGCATGTTTTGTTTGGAGTCCCGAGAGCTCGAATGAGTTTTGGATAGGCCACGGGGTGAAATTTGGACTTAGAGTGTTGCAGAATTGAACTGGCATGTTGCAGGCCTGCAGGCTTCGCTCACAAATGCGAGTTCGCAAATGTGAAGTCTATGTCGCAAATGCGAAATAGCCCAAGCTAGCACTTCCTCGCAAATGCAAACCACACCAATTTCTCGTACTTGCTCAGTGTGCCCCCCTTTCTTCGAGTGCCCCGCCCGGTTCACTGGGCTGTTGGCTTACCAAGCACTTGCCCGCTGCTCCTGCCGCCCGCTTGGCGGGCGGAGCGCTCGTTATCCTGACTTTTCTCTCTGCTGGGGCCCTCCCATTGCTATAGCCATAAGCTATGGCAGCTCCAGCTCGCAACCACAGGGTGAGAGAATCTTATAATACGAGGGCTAGTGACTGGTCAAGTCATTAAACTTAGTCATTTTGATCAACATGGCTGCAAGTGGACTGGGTTTATGGGTTTAAACTGACTACGAAGTGAAAGAAGTAGACCTATAAAGAGAAAAGGAAGCGCTATCCCTCCTACTTATTATTCAACATTTAGCTCGATCTATTCTAGATGACTTTTTTACATCAATGGCATCAGCTGGAGCTTGCACCGAATTGCTTACCCGCGGAACTCATTTAACCCGACCCTGCATAAGTACCAATGCCCCTTCCCCTTTCACCTCTAGGAAAAACTTCTGGGATGAGCCCTTCTACTCGTAATTTTTATATTAGAGGGAAAATTCTCGATCCCAGACCTGGCTACGATCATGACTTAAGACTTTATCATTCACACCGACCTGCTTTCATAAGCACTTGCTACCATTGCAAATGGTATGTCCCCTGCTATGGTCAGTCATCGAAAGTGCAACTCCTCCATCGTAAATGCGACATCGCATTTGCGACAGGTGCATCGCAAATTCGAAGAAGACCTGAAAATTGACTAGGTTGCAAATGCGACATATTGCTTGAAAATACGAGCTTAGCAGACTTCTGGGTTCACAATTGCGACAAGAGATCGCAATTGCAACATCACATAACTGCCAAATCCACACTTAGACGAATTTTTAACCATTTTTCATATCTTCTAAAAACGTAAACACTCTAAGGTAATTTTTCAAACGCAACTTCTTCTCCAAATCGAATGTAAGTCATTTCTAACTAGTTTTCTTCAATCCTTAATATCTTTTCACATGATTTCAACTCAAAATCAATGATTTTTATGGGGGGAAATTGGGTGTTTTGGGGATTTGGACCTTGATTTGAGGTCCGATTTCAAAATAAATTATATATTTGAGTAGTAAGTGAATGGCCTGTCGGGTTTTGGTTCGAACCTCGGGTTTTGACAAGGTGGGCTCGGGGTCAATTTTTGATATTTTGGGAAAAAATTTTAGAAATATTTATTTCCATGCATTATATTTGATTCATTTAGCATTTATTGATGTAATTAAGTAACTCAGGGCAGATAGTGTGAATTGGTGGTGGAATCAAGAGGTAAAGCTATAGTTGAGGCTTGAACTGTGTACGAGGCATCGAGGTAAGTGTTTGGTTAGCCATAACTTGAGGGAATAGGAGTTTGGTCTTATATGCTATATGTTATTATTCAGTACAGCTTATAGACATGGTAACGAGTATCTATACGTTGGTGTCAATCATGCCCATGAGTCTTATCTATGATTAATGTGACTCTGTTTGTATATTTCGTGTTTAATATGGCGATTGCTACTGTTGAGCAAGGTTTGTAGAAAGAATATCGGTATTTGTATAATATTAAAGAGTGTTGGCTCGAGTTGCAAAGTGATATGTGAATGAATAATTGGAAATTGAACCTTATAGAGCATTTGCTCAAATTGTGAACCAAGTTGTAAGGTAAATGTGAAAATGAGAAGAGGATTATGGTATTGTTCCCTTGCCGGGATTTTATTATGATTTATTTATTCCTTGCCCTTATTTTTTGTGTTTGTTGTTTGGATCCGGAAGAGTGTAAAGCACGAAAGGTGATGTCGTGCATTATTTTTGTTAGAGAGTGTTAAAGCACGAAGGATGATGGCGTGTACTATTATTTTGTGATGAAGAGTGTAAAGCACGAACGATGATGTCGTGTCGCACGATGTACCATTCTGTGCCGATTATATTGATTTTTATGGTGTGGATGAGAGTAAAATAACGAAGGGTGATGTCGTGTAGTATATATTGATTTTTATGGTGATGATGATAGTAAAAGAACGAAGGGTGATGCCGTGTAGTTTATATTGATTTTTATGGTAAGGATGATAGTAAAAGCACGAATGGTGATATCATGCAGTTTATATTGATTTTTATGGTAAGGGTGAGAGTAAAAGCACGAAGGGTGATGTCGTGCACTTGTTTGATTTCTGATTCTTGTTGATAATTGAATTTTTGTAGTGTTCCATACATTCGCTTGTTGTCCTCCTATTGTCATTGGATATTTCCATGTAGCATGTTTTCCCCCTCCTATCCTGGAATACATAATTTTGCTTTTATTTTCTGTTGTACATTATTTATCTGCAAAGGTTTATTTGGTAGTCTAGTCCTAGCCTTATCACTACGTCAACGAGGTTAGGCTAGGCACTTACTGAATGAACCGATCGGTTAATTTGAGCCTTGTACTTTGATCTCCAATTCCCGGCCATGGCTTGCCTCGTGTAATGTATTATGGTTGATGTAGATCATTGGTTTTGGATTTCAGGAAAATCGAAACGAATTTGAAATAAGAGTCTCAGTTGAAGGCTTTGAATTTGAAAGGTTTTACCAATAGTTTACTTTTGTGTATATGAGCTCGGATCGGAATTTTTATGATTTGGTTAGCTTCGTTGGTTGATGTATGATTTGGGAGCATGATCAAAATTGGTTTTGGAGGTCCGGTGTTGAGTTAGGCTTGAATTGCGAAGTTAGTAGTTTGGCGATTTTCGGTTGATAGGTGAGATTTTAATTCGAGGGTCGGAATGAAATTTCGAGAGTTGTTGTAGCTGTGTTATATCATTTGGGATGTGTGTGCAAAATTTCAG